>CM042892.1:12316456-12361456 GCA_023653625.1 Triadica sebifera | reverse complement strand
CGACTCTTTCCGTCGGATCTCTTCACTGAGAACCAAATCACGAACATCATCAAATTTCAACTTAGTGCTTCCCGACGAACTACTCACAGCAGTGACAGTAGCATTCCAGCTTTCTGGTAGAGAAGACAAAAGTATTAATGCTCGTACTTCTTCATCAAATTCAATTCCAACCGAACTCAATTGGGTTGTGACTGTATTGAGTTCATTGAGATGTTGAGCTACAGATGCACCTTCTGTCATTCGCAAGTTGAACAAGCGCCTCATGAGGTGCACTTTGTTTGAAGCTGAAGGCTTCTCATACATACTAGAGAGAGCCATCATAAGACCTGCCGTGGTCTTTTCCTTTGCTATGTTGAAAGCAACATTACGGGATAATGTCAATCGGATAACTCCGAGAGCTTGTCTGTCGAGAAGACTCCAGTCTTCTTCCTTCATAGCCTCTGGCTTCTTCCCTGAGAGAGGTTGATACAGATTTCTTTGATACAAATAATCTTCTATTTGCATTTTCCAAAAGCCAAAGTCCGCTCCATCGAACTTCTCAATTTTTACCTTTCCTTCATTTGTGGCCATCGCTCCCACTCGAATCTGACTTCCTTTGGATCGTTTCTGACAATTCTTGTGAACCTCTGTGTATTAGAACACCTCCGTGGATAATTTGGTACAACTGACCAAATTTCATGTGAATAGTAATCGCCCGAAAAATGACAGAAAAAATGCAACCAATGCTCTGATACCAGTTGTTGGGAAATGACGCCAATTTCCCTATAGTCAGATTTATGAGAAAGCGAAGAAAATGCGAACTAATAAGACAGACAAGTTGATAACGGAGTTCGGCCAATTATGCCTACGTCTCCGGACTGCTGCAGATCTTTTACTGAAAGAAAAGAAATTTACCAAGTGTTTACAAACACTCACAACTCACAACCTCTCACTAATGCTACTCTCTCACTTTTTGATGGAATACATTACAAATGAATTTCTAAGGCTATATATAATCCTACACCTCCTCAATGGACGGTCAAGATTAATTCTCACCTACTTTGATGGATGGTTGAGATTATTTCTCACCTACCGTCTCACCTACCAAATGTATGGTCAAGATTAATCTTCACTTACCATCTTACCAACCAAATAGATGGTCAAGATTAATCCCCACCCACCAAATGGATGGTCAAGATTAATCTTCACCTACCATCTTACCTACCAAATATTTTGTCAACAAAAGATGCACCGTCCATCTTTATTGTCATTTATTTTATGGTGCATGTATAGTTTGACCAACATTTGCCACGCAGTTTGCTTCGCGATACACATGTTAGATCTGAATCTTAGTAAAAGAAAACATCAAGTCCTTGCAAGCTTGAACCAAATTAGTACAAACACCATCATAAGAAGAAGTCAGGAGAGCCAATAAACAACTAATTTAGAGTCAACCTCAAAAATTAACTGTTGGAAACTCTAATCCGCCCACTCGAGAGCCCCTCAAGCATCTTTTTTTGCTACTTTGGATTCTTTTTAGCTAGTATATTTTTCTTCGTATGCTTTCAAAAGTCTATGACTTTCAAGTGAATTGGGTGGAAGGGTAATAAAATTTTTAGTTTTGATTTCTAAGTCATTTTTTTTAATTAACTTTCGGAGTAGCTGCAGAGATATGAAATTGAAGATTTGGGAGACATTAGATCCTTCGGCACCGGCGGTGGATATCTAGTCGGTTGCCATGCATGAAATTGGATGTTTGACAAGTTTAATTAGGACATTATCAGGAAGAAAAAAAAAACAAAAAATGTTTTTTTTTTCCTCTAGTGCTTTCTTATATTATTATTATTATTATTATTATTATTATTATTATTATTATTATTATTATTATTATTATTATTATTATTATTATTATTATTATTATTATTATTATTTGTCTAGTTCATTTGGTCTACGATGGACAAAATCAATAATGAAATATTACCTGATTAAAATAATTTTTACAATTCTTATATAATATTTTTATTATTGATTTAGTCCATCATTTTTTTCATCAAAGCAATAAAATAAAATAAAAATCTCGCATTAGACTGGCCTACTTTCTGTTCGTTAGTTACACTAATAAAGATAAAAAAAAATAATTATTATTATTTATACCATATCAATTGATAACCAGAATATATAAGTATTAGCGCGTTGGGAAACAATGCAAATTTCTCTATAATCAGATTTGTGAGAAAAAAAAAATATTTAATAATAAGATACACACAAATTGATAATTAAATTCGGCCAATTATGTTTACGTCTCTGGACTGTTGCTGATCTTTTACTGAAAGAAGAAAAATTTACAAAGTATTTACAAACACTAACAACTTATAACCTCTCACTAAAGGCTTTCTAAGTTTTTATTTTTCTCTCTCACTTCGATTGGTTTTTGGATAAAATACTTTACAAATGAATTGCTAAAGCTATATATAAGCATCCACCTTCATAATAGATGAAAAAAATTAATTCTTACATACTTTAATGCATGGTTGAGATCATTTCTCACCGACCGTTTTACCTACTAAATGGATAGTCAAGATTCATCTCTATCCACCAAATGGATAGTTAAAATTAATCCCTACCTACCGCCTTACCTACCAAATATTTTGTCAACTAATTATTAATTGGTTCAACAAAAGATGCACCGTTTTTTTTTATTATCATTTGTTGCACTTTCTGGTGCATGTGTAGTTTGACCAACAATCTCCCACTTAAAGACCGATTTCAATTTGTTTTCACACCTCAATTAATGTTACAGCCTTTTTGATCTTGTTACTCTACCAGACCAACTGAAGTTGAACACAACTTCAGTTTGTCGATAGTCACTACCTTCGTCAACATATCTTCTGGATTCTTACTTCCTTGGATCTTCTCCAGTACTAAAATATCATCTTTTAATAAAGATCTGATGAAGTGGTAACGAAGCCCCATATACTTAGTTCTGAAATGAAATGCTGAATTTTTTGCCAAATGTATCGCACTCTAACTATCACTATGCAAAATATTATTCTCCTGTTTGAATCCCAACTCAATTAACAAACCTTGAGGCCATATCATCTCTTTACTAGCTTCACTCACTGTTACATACTCAGCTTCTGTAGTAGATAAAGTGACAATCTTCTGTATTTGTGATATCCAACTAACAGTTGTAGTTCCCACAGTGAATATATAACCAGTGCTTCTTCGGTGATCGACTTCACCTACAAAATCTGCATCTACATAGCCTCGTGCTTTTAATTCTCCTTTACAAAAGTACAAACACTTCTATGCGGTGCCTCGTAGATACCTCAAAATCCACTTGACTACTTCCTAATGAGGTTTCCCTGGATTTGACATAAATTTGCTAACAACTCCCATTGCATGGCCAATGTCTAGTCTCATACAGACCATAACGAAGGCATAAAGAACCTTAACCATGAATTCTCTCTTCCTCCGTTTGAGGAAATTGATTCTTGGATAGGCGAAAGTGGTTGGCCAATGGTGTGCTAACTGGCTTGGCGTTGCCCATGTTGAATCTCTACAAAACACGGTTGATGTATTCTTCCTGAGATAACTATAAGAACTCTTTCGCTTATGTCTTGTGATTTGCATTCCAAGAATGTTCTTTGTTGGACCCAAGTCTTTTATGTCAAACTCTTTTAACAGTTGTTGCTTCAACCTTCTAATATCATCCATATTTGAACATGCTATTAACATATCATCGACATAAAGTAGTAAAATTATATAACTGGACCTATATCTCTTGAAGTAGCATTAGTGATTGACATTGCATTTCCGGAAACCTTCTTTGTGTATGAAGCCATCAAAATTTTTGTACCACTGTCTTGGGGCTTGTTTCAGGCCATACAAACTCTTCTTAAGTTTGCACACCATATTTTCCTTCCTTTTTTTTGAGAAACCTTATGGTTGGTGCATGTATATCTCCTCATCTAAGTCTCCATAAAGAAATGCGGGGTTCACGTCCAACTGTTCAAGATGAAGATCTTCAATAGCCATAATACTCAATACTGTTTTGATAGTATTAAGTTTCACAACATGAGCAAAAATGTATGTGTAGTCAACTCCTTCCTTCTATTGGAATCCTTTGATAACTAGTCGAACTTTGTATCTCTTTCAACCATCATGCTCCTCTTTTACCCAATACACCCATTTGTTATGAAGTGTCTTCTTCCCCATGGGTAACTTAGTTAGTTCCCATGTCTGGTTGGAGATCAGAGACTTCATCTCATCTTTCATGGAAAGCTCCTACTTACTGGCATCTTTAGTCTAACAAGCTTCATCATAACATTCAAGCTCACCTCCATCAGTTAATAAAAGATAGTTCATATATCGTCCGTTAGGCACATGAGGCCGAGAAAAATCTTCTTAATACAAGAGATGAAGTAGGAGGTTATGGTGTATCGGATTGATGCGCACTGCTCGGTCTAATAAGTTCCTTTGGCTGAGAACTTGCTACAATCTGTTCTATCACGGAACTATCTAGGACATCATATGTATCTACAAATACTGACTCATTCTGTTATGAGTTGTTAGTGACTGTTTTATGCATGTCCTTATTCATCTTCCTTTTGTCAAAAATCACATCTTTGCTATGGATGATCTTTTTGTTTTTATCATCCTAAATACAGTAGTCAAACTCATCCTCATCATAACCGATAAGAGTGCATTTTTTGGATTTGGGATCAAGCTTATTCATTTCTTGATCACTGATATGTATATATGCTACATAGCTAAAAACTTTTAGATGTGATAGTTTTATCTCCTTTTGGCTCCATACCTCCTCTGGCATTCTGTGCTCCAATGGAACCCATTGTCCTCAATTGATTAAGTATACTGCTATATTGACTGCTTCTGTCCAGAACTGCTTCAGTAGACCTAATTGTATATGAATGCTTTTAGCTTTTTCTATCAATGTTCAGTTCATACGCTCAGCTACACCATTGTATTAAGATGTGCCTGGCACAATTCTCTCCATTCTGATACCGTGCTTATAGCAAAAAATTTTGATTCTAGTGTCTTCATATTCACCCCTATTTATGGGTTATGAGCTTTTTGATCTTCAGACCTATCTCATTTTTAACCATAACGTTTTATCTCCTGAAAGCCTCGAACACTTTAGACTTATGCTTTAGAAACCTTCTGAGAGTGATCATTGATGAAAGTCACGAAGTAGTGTTTGTCACCAATGGATGATACAATCATTGGTCCCCAAACATCTGAGTGAACGAGCTCTAACCTTTCTTTCTTTGGGGTTCTACCACTTGTCTGAAAGCTGGCCTTTTTATGCTTTCCAAGTATGCAATCTTCGCACGTGTTTATTTTCACTGACTGTAGACTTGGAAGTTTCCCCTTTGAATGTATAATCTTTATCCCTTTTTCACTCATATGACCTAATCTCTGGTGCCATAGATTGGGATTTTCATTGCCAGCTACAACTATAATTTAACAGCGTACTCCTGCTATCATGTAAAAAGTGCCGCTCTTTTTTTCATGAGCAACCGTCATTGCACCCTTTGAAATCTTCCAATCATCACCATGAAAGATTGTAGTGTAGCCTTCACTAGCCAATTGCCCTATTGAGATTAAGTTCTTTCTCAAGTCAGGAATATGTCTAACATCCTTCAGCTCCCAAACAAATCTGTTCAACTTAATCTTCCCTACACTTTTACCAATAATAGCACAAGGTTGATCATTACCAAGATATACCTTTCCAAGGTTTCTGGTGATATACCTATCAAATAATTCTTTACGTGAAGTAGCATGGAATGATGCTCCAGAGTCTAACAACCAAGACTCCATCTTGCTTTCTAATGAGCATATCAACGTGTCATCGCCTCCTAAGGTGGAAGTAACATTTGCCTCTGCCTTTACTTTATGGTCCTTCTGTGTATTCTTGCACTAATTTTATGATGCCCAGAATTTCCACAATTCCAATATTCGATAGTTTTTGAGCTATGGGAATTACTGGAATTTCTGTATTTGGACCTCTTGTCCTTTGATCTACCTCGGTAGTTCAATCGGTCATGTCCATTCCCTCTAGTTGAATTTCTTCCTCTTGACTTTGTATGCAAAACTGAAGAGTTGATGATTCACCCGACTCTCTCCATCAGATCTCTTCACTGAGAACCAGATCACAAACATCATCAATTTTCAACTTAGTGCTTTCCGATGAGCTACTCACAGCAGTGATAGTAGCATTCCAGCTTTCTAGTAGATAAGACAAAAGTATCAATGCTCGTATTTCTTTATCGAATTCAATTCCAACCAAACTTAATTAGGTTGTGACTGTGTTGAATTCATTGAGATGTTGAGCTACTAATGCATCTTCCATCATTTGCAAATTGAACAAATGCCTCATTAGGTGTACTTTATTTGAGGTCGATGACTTCTCATACATACTAAATAAAGTCACCATAAGACTCGATGTGTTCTTTTTCTTTGTTATGTTGAAAGCAACATTGCAGAATAACATTAATCGGATAATTCCGAGAGCTTGTGTATCGAGAAGATTACAGTTTTCTTTTTTCATAACCTCTAGCTTCTTCCCTGAGAGAGGTTGATATAAACTTGTTTGATACAAATAATCTTCTATTTGTATTTTTCAAAAGCCAAAGTCCGCACCATCGAACATTTCAATTTTCATCTTTCCTTTCATCTTCGACCATCGCTCCCACTCAAATCTAACTTCTTCTGGATTGTTTCTCACAATTCTTACGAACCACCGTGTATTAGAATACCTCTATGAACAAAATCGGTACCACCGACCAAAATTACTATTCATATAAATAGTAATTGCCCCGAAAAAGGTAGAAGAAACGCAACTAAAGCTCTAATACTAGTTGTTGGAAAAATGCAAATTTTTCTATAATCAGATTTGTGAGAAAGCAAAGAAAAATACGGAATAATAAGACACGGTAATTAATAACAGAGTTCAGCTAATTATGTCTATGTCTCTGGACTGCTGCAGATCTTTTACTGAATTAAAAAAAATTACTAAGTGTTTACAAATACTCACAACTCATAACCTCTCACTAAAGTCTTTTTAAGCTTTTATTTTTCTCTCTCACTTGGATTGGTTTTTGGATGGGATGTCTTACAAATAAATTTCTAAGGCTATAGGCCTCCACCTCCTTAATAGACGACTAAGATTAATTCTCACCCATTTTAATGGATAGTTGAGATCATTTTTCACCTACCGTCTTACCTATCTACTTTGTTGTTAGTAGTAGAATAACGTGTGTTAAGTAGTTCCATGTCCTATTTTTTTTATTAGTTGTAGAGTAACAATATGTTAAAATGATAAAATGTTTATTTAAATACAACACTTTGTTCTATAGACATATATAGAGAGAGTTTGAAATTTCAATTTAATAAAACTCCAATATCTTTCTTCTTTATTCTTTCCCTAAATTTCCAACAATTATCAACCCTTATAATATCTCTTCTATTTTTGATGTAGGATTTTCTCCAACATTTTTTCTCAAGCGCAATTGGCTTTGACCCAGTTTTTACTTGTTTAATCCATTATTTTATTTGCTTAGACTTTTTCTCTTAGCAGTAATTAGTCTTCTTATAGTCTAATAAAATATTAAAATTATGGGTCTAAATAGTCGGCTATGATAATTGTAGATTTATTTCTAAAAAATTATTTATGTCAAATCTGAAGTTAGATTTAATGTAACACCCCTTACCTAGTACAATTGGTAGTCTCTTACTGAGGCTAAAGGGAGGTCAAGGGTTCGACCCTTGCCTTCAACAACCTACCTGTGGCAAACAACATGGACTGTGATTCCAGGATATGTGTTGGAGGTATTGGACCATGGACCCCGGCAGCCCATTGGTCTCAGTGAGAAGACGGGTGGGCTTACTGTGGCAACGGGCCGAGACCCTGATTCCAATAGCCCAGCCGTTACATAAAAGGTACCTTTTATGTAACGGCTAGGCCCACCCAGAAATTCGGGTCATGGCCCATTACCACCGGGCTGAGCCCACCCGCCGTCTCACTGAGACCAACGGGCTGCCGGGGTCCATGGCCCAATACCTCCAACCCATCACTGGAATCCCAGTCCATGCTGGCTGCCACAGTAGGTTGTTGAAGGCAAGGATCGAACTCTTGACCTCCCTTTAGCCTCAGTAATATGGCAGCCGGCATGGACTGAGACTCTAGTGATGGGTTGGAGGTATTGGGCCATGGACCCCGGCAGCCCGTTGGTCTCAGTGAGGCGGCGGGTGGGCTCAGCCCTGTGGCAATGGGCCAAGACCCGGATTCCTGGGTGGGCCTAGCCATTACATTTAACATAATTAAGCTTTTATAATATCATTAAACTTCAAATATGAAATTCTCCCTAACATTCCCCTTTAAGTGCAATTAGCCTTAATCTAGTTTATATTAATTTAATCCAATATTTTTTTATTATGTAGATTTCTTCTCTTGGTAGTATAAGAGATAACTATCTTATGATGTAGAATGTTCTATTATGATCTGATTGTCTATTTTGATAGTGTTCTATTAGTATTTTGATAGTAAATTCATATTTTGGTTGTATCTTCCTAATCTGTCTCAGTTTCCTACTTGTATTTTACTACTCTGTACTTATATAAAACCATTGTTAGTATATTGAAAAATATTTTGTGAAGAAATTCTCACATGGTATCAAAGCCAAAATCATAGTTATTCCTTTTTAGCAGAGATGTATGCGGAACAACAAATTAATATTAACCTTAATGGTTCTTTAGCTGCTGACACATGGTGTTATGCCACCCATATTTTCTTCACCTAATCTCTCTCATAAACTCCTAATTAAATTAAACTCTAGTAATTTTTTTGTTATAGAAAACTTAGCTTTTGCCAATGCTTATAGGATAGATCATCATATTAATGGTAGTGAACCTATATATCTCTTATATGCTTTTTGCTAATAACCAACTAAACCTAGAACATAAGAAGTGGGTGCGTGAAGATAAAATAGTTTTCAATTGGATTGTCGCTTATGTTTCAAAAGGCATTCTCGCTCAGCTTGTGGAACTCAATACTGCATGGATTGCTTTGTAACACCCTTTTATATAATCAAGATTTATCCAATTATATAATAGAATATCATAATACAGATGAGTAAAATAAGATAAATTTAAAACCTTTATGCATATGACTAATTTAAATATTGTAAGAAATAAAGCAATTTCAAATCACCGTATATGTAACAATTATAATGTTTAGGCTTTCACTAGCTATAAGGTTTACAGAAAGAATAGTCACAAAATTGCATGTCTTTTAAAATTAAAAGCATGTACAAATGTGACTAAACCTAATCCCAAGATATAAACCAAAAACAAAATAAACCATGATGTACCACCAATCCCGTAAAGCATGTCCTTAAACTTTATACTTGGCTTCTTCTTTTAGTTACTTCTTACATCCAGGTTTCAAACCTATGTATAAGAAAACACCTACATTCTAAGCAATCTAATGCGTAGTAGTACATAACAACATGCAAAGTGAGCAAGCATTTAAAATATGCATGATATACTTCCTAACATACCATTTTGTCTTATCTCATATGTCCGCACATACAATATCCATTATTTATATGATGTTATGCCCTAAAATAATCATACAAGATACCACATGATTTAACATGACATAGTAAGTCATCATTCATATAAACAAACAAGTGTACACCACATTTAATGTCATAAAACAATTTGCTCAATTTGCTCTTAATTGGAGTAAACTAGATATGGGTAATAAGATTTAAGTCTCTCACTCGAGCCTCTTAGGTCACTTGCCTTAGATGTATAAAAGTAGCCCTCTGGTCACTTGCTTGAGTTATAAAGCAGTATCAAACCAATGAAGCTTACCTACGTTTGAAGCCCTTATCCAAAGAAGATAATATCTACATTGACCAACATAAGGCTTTTAGTATCGATTTTTTCTTAATGTCATATCATCTATCCTACCTCAACTCCTAGTTAAAGTATTAGGCATGACTATATTTATAACATTCACCAAATTCATACCATGCATTAATAAATACCATACCTTATGTTCATTTTTTATCATACCATATTATAATAAGAATTAAAAAAGTATACCACCTTAAAATAAAAATCAACATTGATTCATGCATCAAAAATTCACAAAACCATATTAAATCTACTTTATGCCTATAAAGTACCTTTCACTGCCGTGAAGACACTATTCACGGATAGTTTACTCGTGAACAAAGCTGTGTCCTAGGCTGTGAACTATTTTGGATTAAAAGTTACAGTTAACTCCAGGTTTCACAGCTGTAACTTACCATTTATGGACGTGAAGCAAAACATTAACATACGTATGAAAGGGCCTGCTCTCCAGTAAACGAGACAACAAAGGATTCATGCCCGTGAACAATAGATTCACAGCTATAAATCTAGAAAATTTTACAGATTCATACCAAAATAGAGCATACCCATTCCACATGCAAAATTTCTAAGATTGACTAATATCAATCACATCAATCAACACTTCATTACACATTTCCAATAATTTATTATGGCATTAACTCATTTAACATCTTTAAAATTCCAATAATCACATTCTTTACTCAAACCAACCATAAATCCCATTTTAGCATTTAATATAGCCAACAACCCAAAAATTATGTCATTTAAAGCTCTCTACCAGCTCTTATCATTATAAAAACATCTCTCTTAGCTTAGACCCTTATAACAAAAACTTAAAATCAAAATCACTATAAGTCTAGACTCTTTCTCAACCTCTCAAGAACACTCTCATTTCTCCCTTTTCTACTTTTACTTTTGACTCAAACCTTAAAATTTTTTGAAAATGGAAGAAGAGATGATGGAGAAGATGAATGATTAGAAGGTAGTAAGTAAGATTGGTTTTGAGGGAGTAGGGAGTAAGTCTATGGAAAACATGGGGCATGGAATTTACCAGCATTTATGGTCATAACTCAACTTTCACTGTGAATTAAATATTCATGGTTGTGACATATAAAATCATGAGCGCAAGACTTAAACCATACTATTCACAACAATGACAATCAATCATATAAGTGAACTTTAAGCCATGACATTCATGGTCGTGACAATATTTTTTACGAGCGTGAGTCATATGACATTCCCATATGCACATCAATAATCATATATTTTTAAACTCTCTTTCATACATACCACTACCCTTACTCATCTCCCTAGCTATAACCCAATTACACCAAGAAATTGGAGAAATTGAGTGCTACGTATGATGTTATGTCTAAGCCATGGATCTATGACCTTAAGATGCATCTATGAGCTTAAGACACAAATATATAATCTTCGTCAATGTAATGATAGCATTATACCTACAAAAAGCTAAAGGTATTGTTAATTAACTGGCTATGTTGAATGAATTTTTTTCTGATTTTGAATTATTTCACTTTGTAATTGCTAACTTGGGAGCTCAATGCAAAATTTTTTATGTGAATATTTCACTCACATAATGATGATGTCTCATTTGATGCTTTGTGTGGATCTTTGTTTACTGAGGAGTAATAATTAAAACTTAATGATGAAATAGCTACAATTGCACCAAGTGCAAGTCATGCGTAGTCTTAAGCTTCAACATGCATAGTCGATAAAAGGAGAATAGGATGGGGTCGTGGTCATTCCAATCATTTTGGCTATTCATATAAATAATCCTATGCCCTGTGATCTCCATCTCTATTGACCTAGTTTGACTAATATCAATTTTGATAATGTCGTTAATGCATTTTGAAGTGTTATTTTTATTAAGTATAAAGTTTTATAGCATTTAGAGACTTCTTTCTTAGTGAGTTTCAAAGGGTCTTAAAGAACTTAGAGAGCGACTAAGATGCCATTTACTTGTTGCGATAAGAGTTTTGCAATTCCACTCAAGATTTAACAACCGCAGATTTAATAGAGCCAAAAAGCCTTTGGAAAGCATGACTGGGATTGCAATTGAGGCAAAAATCCAAGTTGGACAGAACGATTTGCGATGGAGAATGTGATCACAACACCAACTGGTGATAGCATAAATGTGACTGCAATTGATAAAAGCTGATTGCGAATTACATAAAGATATGATAGTTGTGAAATGAGCCAACAAGAACAAGCCATATGTCGCTGACCATTGGAAAAAGAAAAAATGGCAGCCATGAAGGGTGAAGGATTAGAGTGTGAGCCTAAGGGAAAAACTCTTGTAAAGAGTTTGGGAGTTTGCTTAGAAAAACTCTTATGTAAGGTTAAGAGGGAGTCTTGAGAAAAACTTTTGTAAAGGATTGAGATTGAGCCTTTGGAAAAACTCTTGTTGTAAGGGGTTTAAGAGTTAGCATTGAAAAAACTCTTATGAGGTTTAGTGTGAGCCTTGGAAAATACTAAGTTGGGAGTTAGTTTGGAAAAACTCCACATTGTAGTCAATTTGATCAATAATGAAAACCTCCACTGGAGATTGAGGAGTGGATGTAGAGTCAGTTCACACCTAAACCACTATATATTTTGTGTCTCTTTTTTCTCTGTTACTCAGTATATACCTTTTCTAATTATCCATTGCCTTAGAAATTGCTTTTTTTTTCATAATCTAAATTTTAGTTTGCCACCAATTCAGGACAACAATCTCCATCTACACCCCCCATTGGTGATAATTATCAATTGTCACACCAATCTCTTCAACAAACTATTGCTACTCTTCTTTCTAAAACTAATTTGGTGTACTTTAATTGCAATGATTCTAGGCATGTCTCTTAGGTTTCACCTTTTCCTAGTGCTAGTAATGAGAATCGTGTATTTGTCCAGCCAAGCTCTAACCTTCCTACTACCACATCTTCTTCTCAAAATCAAAATTGGATTTTGGATAATGGTACGACTCATTATATTGCAGTAGATTTGGATAATTTTTTTTTATACATTCAAAATATATAGGTCCTGAGGAGGTCACTATGGTAATGGTTGTAAACTTTCAATTTCTAATGTTGGAGCTTCTTCAATTTAATTGCCTCTCCAATTGTGAGTTTTCTTTGGATAATGTTCTTTTTGTTCCACTAGCTAATCAAAATCTCTTATCTATTTATTTTTTTTGTTCAATCTAACAATGTTTCTATTGAATTATTTTCTAACTATTTTCTAATTAAGGATTTGGCAATGAATGAGGTGTTTAATAATGGACCAAGCTAAGGAGACCTCTATTCAAGGCGTCACTACTAGTTTATCTATTTGACATGCCTGTTTAGATCATGCTTCATTAGCAACTACTAAGAAAGCTATTAAAACTCTTATCATTTCCTGATTCTTGTTATGTAGCCAAAAATCCTTTGGATTTAGTGTGTGTTGGGAAATGACGCTAATTTTCCTATAATCAGATTTATAAGAAATCAAAGAAAATGCTGACTAATAAGACACACAAGTTGATAACGGAGCTTGGCCAATTATGCCTACGTCTCCGGACTGCTGCAGATCTTTTACTGAAGGAAGAGAAATTTACAAAGTGTTTACAAACACTCACAACTCACAACCTCTCACTAATGCTTCTCTCTCACTTTTAGATGGAATACCTTACAAATGAATTTCTAAGGCTATATATAGGCCTACACCTTCTCAATGGATGATCAAGATTAATTCTCACCTACTTTGATGGATGGTTGAGATCATTTCTCACCTACTGTCTCACCCACCAAATGGATGGTCAAGATTAATCCTCACCTACCATCTTACCAACCAAATATATGGTAAAGATTAATCCCCACCCACCAAATGGATGGTCAAGATCAATTTTTACCTACCATCTTACCTACCAAATATTTTGTCAATAAAAGATGCACCGTCCATCTTTATTGTCATTTATTTCTGGTGCATGTGTAGTTTGACCAACAATCTTCCACTTGAAGACTGGTTTCAATCTGTCTTCACACCTCGATCAATGCAACAGCCTTTCTGGTTTTGTTACTCTAGCAGACCAACTGAAGTTGAGCACAACTTCAGTTTGTCGATAGTCACCGCCTTTGTCAACATATCCGCTGGATTCCTGCTTCCTTGGATCTTCTCCAGTACTAACACATCATCTTCCAATAAAGATCTGATGATGTGGTAATGAAGCCTAATATGCTTGGTTTTGGAATGAAATGCTGAATTTTTCGCCAAGTGTATCGCACTTTGACTATCACTATGCAAAATATTCTTCTCCTTTTTGAATCCCAACTCAGTTAACAAACCTTGAAGCCATATCATCTCTTTACTAGCTTCAGTCACTGCTACATACTCAGCCTCTGTAGTGGATAAAGTGACAATCTTCTGTATTTGTGACATTCAACTAACAACTGTAGTTTCAATAGTGAATATATAACTGGTGGTGCTTCTTCGGTGATCGACTTCTCCTCCAAAGTCTGCATCTACGTAGCCTTGTACTTTTAACTCTCCTTTACCAAAGTACAGACACTTCTCCGTGGTGCCTCGTAAATACCTCAAAATCCACTTGACTGCTTCCCAATGAGCTTTTCCTGGATTTGACATAAATTTGCTAACAACTCCCACTGCATGACCAATATCTGGTATAGTACAGACCATTGCATACATCAAACTTCCAATAGCTGAGGCATAAGGAACCTTAGCCATGAATTTTCTCTCTTCCTCCATTTGAGGGGATTGATTCTTGGATAGGCGAAAATGACTGGCCAAGGGTGTGTTAACTGGTTTGGCATTGCTCATGTTGAATTTCTGCAAAACACGGTTAATGTACTCTGCTTGAGATAACTGCAAGAACCCTTTCTGCTTATCTCTTGTGATTTGCATTCCAAGATTCTTCTTTGCTGGACCCAAGTCTTTCATATCAAACTCTTTTGATAATTGCTGCTTCAACCTTCTGATATCATCCATATTTGAACCTGCTATTAACATATCATCGACATAAAGTAGCAAAATGATATAACTGGATCTATATCTCTTGAAGTAGCAATAATGGTCGGCATTACACTTCTGGAAATCTTTCTTGTGCATAAAGCTGTCAAACTTTCTGTACCACTGTCTTGGGGCTTGTTTCAGGCCATACAAACTCTTCTTGAGTCTGCACACCATGTTCTTCTTCCCTTTTTCTGAGAAACCTTCTAGCTGATGCATGTATATTTCTTCATCTAAACCTCCGTGAAGAAATGTTGTTTTCACATCCAGCTGTTCAAGATGAAGATCTTCAATAGCCACAATACTCAATACTGTTCTAATAGTATTCAGCTTCACAACGGGAGCAAAAATATCGGTGTAGTCAACTCCTTCCTTCTGTTGGAATTCTTTGACAACAAGTCGGGCTTTGTATCTTTTGAGACCATCATGCTCTTCTTTTACCCGGTACACCCATTTGTTATGAAGTGTCTTCTTCCCGATAGGCAACTCAGCTAGTTCCCATGTCTAGTTAGAGATCAGAGACTTCATCTCGTCTTTCATGGCAAGCTCCCACTTACTAGCATCTCCAGTTTGACAATCTTCATCATAGCATTCAGACTCCCCTTCATCAGTCAATAACAGATAGTTCATGTATCTCCTGTTATGCACATGAGGCTGAGAAGACCTTCTTAATACAGGAGATGGAGTAGGAGGTTGTGGTGTGTCGGATTGATGCGCACTGCTTGGTCCAACAAGTTCCTCTAGCTGATGACTTGATACAATGGGTTCCATCATGGAACTAACTGGGACATCATCTGCATCTGCAAATACTGACTCATTCTGTTTTGAGTTGTTGGCGACTGTTTTATGCATGTCCTTGTACATCACCTTTTCGTCAAAAATCACATCTCTGCTACGGATGACTTTTTTTTTCGTCATCCCAAATATGGTAGCCAAACTCATCATCACCATAGCCGATGAGAGTGCATTTCTTGGATTTGGGATCAAGCTTATTCCTTCCTTGATCACTGATATGCACATATGCTACACAACTAAAAACTTTTAAATGTGATAGTTTTATCTCTTTTTGGCTCCATACCTCCTCTGGTATTCTGTGCTCCAATGGAACCGATGGTCCTCGATTGATTAAGTAAGCTGCTGTGTTGACTACTTCTGCCCATAAATGCTTCGGTAGACCTGACTGTATACGAATGCTTCTGGCTCTTTATGTCAATGTTCGGTTCATACGTTCAGCTACACCATTGTGTTGAGGTGTACCTGGCACAGTTCTCTCCATTCTGATGCCATGCTCATAACAAAACTTCTTGAATTTGGTGTCTTCATATTCACCACCATTGTCAGTTCTGAGCTTTTTAATCTTCAGACCTGTCTCATTTTCAACCATAGCTTTCCATCTTTTGAAAAGCCTCAAACACTTCGAACTTATATTTTAGAAAGTAAACCCATACTTTTCGAGAGTGATCATCGATGAAAGTCACGAAGTAGTGTTTCCCACCAATGGATGAGACAGTCGTTGGTCTCCAAACATCAGAGTGAACTATCTCTAGCCTTTCTTTCTTTGGGGTTCTGCCATTTGTTTGAAAGCTGACCCTTATCTGCTTTCCAAGTATGCAATCTTCACACGTGTCTATCTCCACTGACTGTAGACCTGGAAGTTTCCCCTTCGAATGCATAATCTTCATTCATTTTTCACTCATATGGCCTAGTCTCTGGTGCCATAGATTGGGATTTTCATTGCTAGCTGCAACTATGATTGAACAGCGTGCTCCCGCTGTCATGTAAAGAGTGTCATTCTTTTTTCCTCGAGCAACCGTCATTGCTCCCTTTGAAATCTTCCAATTATCACCATGGAAGATCGTAGTGTAGCCTTCGCTAGCCAACTGCCCTACTGAGATTAGGTTCTTTCTCAGGTCGGGAATATGTCTAACATCCTTCAGCTCCCAAACAGATCCGTTCAACTTAATCTTTACTACACCTTTGCCAATAATAGCACAAGGTTGATCATCACCAAGATATACCTTTCCAAGGTTTCCAGGGACATACCTTTCGAAGAATTCTTTCTGTGAAGTAGCATGGAACGATGCTCTAGAGTCTAACACCCAAGACTCCTCTTTGCTTTCCAAAGAGCATGTCAATGCGTCATTGCCTCCAGAGATGGAAGCAACATTTGCCTCTACCTTTGCTTTCTGGTTCTTCGGTGCACTCTTGCACTGATTTTTGTAGTGCCCAGTCTTTCCACAATTCCAACATTCGACAGTTTTCGAACTATGGAAATTACTTGGATTCCTGGATTTGGACCTCATGTCCTTTGATTTACTTCGGTAGTTTGACTTGCCTCGTCCATTGCCTCTGGTTGAATTTCATCCTCTTGACTCTGTATGCAAAACTGAAGAAGTTGATGATTCACCTGAGTCTCTCCGTCGGATCTCTTCACTGAGAACCAAATCACGAACATCATCAAATTTCAACTTAGTGCTTCCCGATGAGCTACTCACAGCCGTGACAGTAGCATTCCAGCTTTCTGGTAGAGAAGACAAAAGTATTAATGCTCGTACTTCTTCATCAAATTCAATTCCAATCGAACTCAATTAGATTGTGATTGTATTGAGTTCATTGAGATGTTGTGTAACATCATTGACCTTCCCCCACATGCATTTCATCGAACATAAGCATCTTGCATACAATTCAATTGAACACGTGCATTTCATACGTATTTTTGTAGGAACAAGTTTATGACACGCACTAGCTACGTGTCATAGTATTTGGTACTTGTATCGAGTCGCACATGTGTAATTATAAACTAAATAAGGATAACAAAGTATTAGAAATGAATGGAATACGGTGACTAAATTAAAGTAAGAAAAATGATTAGATTAAGATTAGTGAACATTTACATTGCTAATTTAGTTAAATCGGGTCAAATGATTAAGCTGTATCATTGTGTGAATTAGTGAAATTATAAATCTATGTAAATAATAATAATAATATAGACAACATAAAATGAAAATGACATAAAAGAGAAATAGAAGAGAAGAGAAGAGAAAGGAGAAGAGAAAGGAGAAAAGAGATGAGAAAATAGATGAGAAAAAGATAAAAAGGATAAAAACCAAAAGTTAGCTTTATCTTCCCATTTCTGCCTTCTTCTCCAGCCCGACTTCTTCTTCAATTTCCTCCATTTCAGACTTCAATTCTTCCTTGTTTCACCTAGTTTTTGAAACTAATTTATCCCTTTCAAGGTTGTTCTTGGTAAGTAATCAATTCTTATTGCTATAGGGTTAATTTAAGTTGCTTAGGTTCAATATTACGCACTGAATTGCACTCCGATTTTGATGTTAATAGAAATTGATTCTGGAAATGTGTAAAACACAAAAGGTGTTCCTTTATGTCTTATATTTGAGGATATATAAACATTGTTTCAAGATGTTATGTATAGAGAGAGATATGCTCTTCGTACTGGAACTGGTCAGGGTGTAAACCCAAACCAAATTAGCTACTATGTGGTTTGATTTCGAATATGTTAAAGCCCTTATTTGAAGTCTCTCAAAACATAAAAGTTGTATATATATGTGTTTGGTATCTGTCTACCAAAATTCAGATTCATAGGCCTTGTAAATTGGGATTTATGGTGAATAGAACCATGACTGTTCCATGGTTTGAACTGCCTACTGGGTGCCCTGGGAAGATATAGTACCTTGTTTGGCTAATTTGAGCTTGTTAGAGCTAGATTCTGTAAATTATCAAAACCTGAGAGTTATAGGTATATGTCATAGCTAAAGGTTGGTACTAATTGCAACTTCATTGGTTATATATAGACTAAGTTATGGCCTTTGGAAGCCATACTGTTTAGTAAGTCAATTCTATTCTGGACCAGTAAATTGTTTGGTATAATTAGGAGACTTTAGAGACATAATTGGTAAATTTTGTAAACATGAAACATGTTCCATATGAATCCATATAAGTTTCTGTAACGTTTCATTAAAATAGGACTTATATATTATAAGTTATGATGAACCCAAATGAGTACCCTGAAACTGCCTAAAGGCAGAAAACAAGGCAGAAAACAGAACACTCTTAGAAATTCCACCAAATATTGTACAATGATCCAATTGGTCTGAAATTTGAATATGTTCTATAATTATGTGTTATTTTTAATTAGGAATAAGAATTAGATTAATTGGTCAATTATAGAAAAAGGTATAGGCTAAACAGTCTTATAAGGTCACACTGCCTCGTAGGAAAAATCTTAACTATTGACATGAACAATGCATATTAATTTGTTTAAGCCACATTAAGTCTCTCTAATCATAAGTTAATCGATTATGTTTTCATATTAGGCTTGCAACATATTGGAGATCCACAAGGAGCATATAGACAATAAGTTAGGGGTCGGAATCAAAGGAGAACGGTGAGTCTAATTATCGATTGAATTCTCTAGTGCAAATGAATGTTGCTTGCTATGTGATTCATGTGATTGTCATGATTGGTCATTGATAATGTAATGATGGATAATTTGTGACATTGTGGTAAATATAAATGGTATACTTGTGGTATATTTGAGGTATATATTTGACAAATGTGATATATATACATGGTATATGTATAGTATATGCAAGGTATATGCTTGACATATGAGGTATATATGGAATATATGTATGTTGTATATAATAAAGATGCAATGGTTGATGAATGCTTAAATACAAGTGCATATGCATATGGGCTAAAAAGGCATTGTGACTAGTTAATCGATATTGTAAAGCAAAAGAAGAGGCCTATGGCCCAACAAATGTGCAAATGAAACAAATGATCAAACTAGCTAGCAAATGCAAATGCAAATGTTCACATGGAAACCCGGGCAATGTCTGTTTAACTTAGTCACAACAAAATAAAATGAGCAAAGCACTTGCATACATAAAGAGTAATGATTATATGTTTCAACTTTATTGATACTTATATGATACTGCTGAATGGAATGGAATACATGGTATATATTGGAATTGTGATTTATTACTATGAGTTGTTTGGTACTTTAGAGCTCATTGGATGGTTATTCTCACTGAGCCGCAACTCATCAATTTGCATCATTTTTCAGGTAAAGAAAAGTGATAGCTCATTTTGAGTAGCGTATAAAAGACATGGAGCACAGGTCACTGGCCGAGCCTCATCACTCTCTCTCCTTGCATTCTACACAAGCATGAAAATATGTCATATGTGTTTTGTATTTACGTGCTTTAATATGTATAGTCATTTTGGAATGAGTCTAAAAATGTATAAATGAAATCAACTCGAAAATACTTATGTGTAAAGTTTATGTTTTGATATATGTGGTATATTATATTGTGGTGAAAACATTAGTGTTAACTTTGCAAAGTCAGTGAATAATATTACAGGATATGAGACTTGCAAGTCATTGAATGAAATTATAGGATATGAGACTTGCAAATTCATGGAATTATATTACAAGATATGAAAAAAAAATTTGCTACTATTGTTAACAGGGTATTTTACCTTTCTAGTATACCATGTATGATTACTTGATATTTGGATAGGTTATACTCAAATGCATAAGGTGTGACGTTACATTTTTGGTATCAGAGCAGGGATAGGTTCCATGGGAACATGCATAAGCATAAGAGCATGATAACATATGCATCCTATGTGTTGAACATTATGTAGTGACATAATTTCATTTATTTTAGGGACATCATAAGACATAATTCACCAAGGAGGGAGAGGTCGGCCGAAATGCATTCTGATGAGGCATCACCTCATTCACATAGAGATCAACCAGCGCTAGGAGCTAGAGCTCCAGCACATGCATCAAAGTCATCTCATGCAGAGGCACCCTATGAACACCCAGATCAGGAAGTGCATGGTCCTGAAATGTACAAGGAAAGACATCATGACAAGCTGAGGAAACATGGTGCAACTGATTTCAATGGCACAACAGACCCAGCAGAAGCTGAGACGTGGCTGAAAAGGACACAGAGGGTATTGAATATGATGAGATGTACCCCGGATGAGAAATTCAATTATGCAGTATCCTTACTGCAAGGAAATGCTTATGAATGGTGGGAGACAGTCCCTGACAGTGATGCATAACCACCGGTGTTGACATGGAATGATTTTCTCCTGGAATTTCAGAACAATTACATGCCTGAAGCATATAAAGATGATAAGAGGAAGGAATTCCTGAATCTGAAACAGGGGAATATGTCTATTGCGGAGTATGAAGTACAATTTAACAAACTTTCCCATTATGCCACCTTCATGGTCTCTACTGAAAGAGACAAATGCAGGAAGTTTGAGGAGGGCCTCAAATATGATATCAGAAACAAAATCACAACTACTGATCTTGATAGTTATGCTAGGCTCAGAGCTGCTGTAATCAGAGCTGAACGGTTAATGAAAGAAGCTGGGGAACAACAAATAAAAAGGCCATCACGTGAATTCTTTGGTGAGTCTAGCAGAAGGTTGGGGAAAAGAGGTAGATATATGCCTGCACAATCTGGTAACAGAAGTGGGTACTCCAGTTCTAGAGGTCGAGGAATGACTTTCTCTTACCCAGGCAGAGGGAAGAACCAATATGTTGAACAGAGGCCCACATGTAGTCATTGTAGCAGACAGCATACGGGCGAATGTAGAAGGCTCACAGGAGCATGTTATTTCTGTGGATTGATGGAGCACATGTATAGAGACTGTCCAAATAGAGCCAAACAAGTAGAGACCAACAGAGGTAGAGGAGTATCTGAGACTACTGTTGAGGCACCGAGGGTCTACCCTACTAGTGGGACACAAGGCAGAGGAACAGGCAGGGGGAGGACTGGTACACTGGGCAGAGGAGTGACCAGATCTGAAGGTCAGAGTTCTAGACCTCCTACTCAGGTCAGGGTGTTTGCTATGACTAGACAAGAGGCAGTGGATGCTCCTGAAGTAGTCAATGGTAATATTTATATTTCTGAAATATTAGCATATGCATTGATTGACCCAGGCTCCACTCATTCATTTATATAATTGTATATGGCATCTGAATTGCATCAAATGCATGAGCCTTTGGGAATTGACATAAATATGAGTACACCATTGGGAACCGTGGTAGTTGTGAATAATGTCTGTCGTGATTGCCTGATATGCATTGACAGAGCTGAGTTAATAGCTGATCTGATTTTATTGCCAATATATGAATTTGATGTGATACTGGGAATGGACTAGTTAACTAGACATCATGCAATAGTGAATTGCTTTACTAATGAAGTAATTTTGGAATCACCAAACCAGCCAAGGGTAGTATTTCTAGGTGAAAGAAAACTTGTGCCTACATGTTTAGTTTTAGCTGTAAAGGCATTTCGAATGATCAAAGGGGGATGTGAAGCATATTTGGCATATGTGACTGATACTAGAACCACTGATAGCTTGCTTGAAAATATACCAGTGGTAAGGGAATTTGCTGATGTATTCCCAGATGATCTACCTGGTTTACCACCAGATAGAGAGATAGAATTTACTATTGAACTAGTACCAAGAACTGCACCAATATTAAGGTCATCCTACAGAATGGCCCCAGTTGAGTTGAAAGAACTAAATGCCCAATTGTAGGAGTTACTTGACAAAGGATATATTAGACCTAGTGTATTACCATAGGGAGCTCCAGTGTTATTTGTTAAAAAGAAAGATGGAACAATGAGATTATGCATCGATTATAGACAACTGAACAAAATGACGGTGAAGAAAAAATATCCATTGCCTAGAATAGATGATTTGTTTGACCAGTTGCAAGGAGCCCAAATATTCTCCAAGATTGATCTGAAATCAGGTTATTACCAACTGAAGGTAGCAGAAACGGATGTTCCAAAGACTGCCTTTCGAACCAGGTATGGGCATTATGAATTTTTAGTAATGCCATTTGGATTGACTAATGCTCCAGCTGCATTTATGGCTTTAATGAATAAGGTGTTTCAACCATATTTGGATAGGTTTGTGATAGTATTTATTGATGACATATTGGTGTACTCAAAGAATAGGGGAGAACATGAACATTGTGTTGCAAACTTTGAGGGAGAAACAATTATATGCCAAATTGAGTAAATGTGAATTCTGGTTAGATCATTTGGTGTTTCTTGGACATGTGGTGTCGTGTAAGGGCATAGAGGTTGACCCAAAGAAAATTGAGGCTATGGTAAATTGGGAAGCTCCTAAAAATGTTTCTGAAATGCGTAGTTTTTTGGGTTTAGCCGGATACTACCGCAGATTTGTTGATGGATTCTCTTTAATTGTTAGCCCTTTGACTAAATTGTTAAGAAAGAATGTGTCTTTCAAGTGGACTCCAGAATGTCAGAGGAGTTTCGATGAACTAAAACATAGGCTAACCTCAGCACCAGTGTTAACCATCCCTACAGGTACAAGTGGGTTTACAGTATATAGTGATGCTTCTCACCAAGGCTTGGGGTGTGTATTAATGCAACATGGTAAGGTGATAGCTTATGCATCTAGGCAACTGAGACCACATGAGATCTCATATCCAGTGCATGATTTAGAATTGGCTGCAGTTGTATTTGCATTGAAGATTTGGAGGCATTATCTGTATGGTGAGACATTCCAGATCTTCATAGACCATAAAAGCTTAGGTTATTTTCTGACATAAAAGGATTTAAACATGAGGCAAAGACGATGGTTAGAGTTGTTAAAAGATTATGACTGTACAATTGAATACCATCTAGGGAAAGCCAATGTGGTAGCAGATGCATTGAGTAGGAAGGCTAGTGGCAGTGTAACTCACTTGCAAGTATCCTCTTTTCCATATTTGATTCAATTACGATCTATGAATGTTGAATTAAATATACATGATGAAGGATCACTGATTGCTACTCTTCAAGTCAGACCTATACTAAAGGAGAGGATCAAAGAAGCACAAAGCAAAGATCCTAAATTGTGTGAGAAAATTGAATCAGTAAGGTAGGGAAACAGTAAAGATTTTCAATTGCAGGATGATGTACTGATGTTAAAATCACGCATATGTGTTCCAGACACTGAGAACTTGCGTCAGAAAATAATGGAAGAGGCACACAATGCACCTTATGCAATGCACCCAGGGATGACAAAGATGTATCACAGTTTAAGGCCTCATTACCGGTGGCCAAGAATGAAGAAAGATATAGCAGAATATGTTTCCAAATGCTTGACATGTCAACAGATTAAAATTGAACATCAGGCACCAGTTGGTAAACTACATCCATTGCCAGTGCCAGAATGGAAATGGGAAAGAATAACGATGGATTTTGTCTATGGATTGCCAAGAACTCCACGGAAAAATGATGCAATATGGGTAATTATTGATAGGTTAACAAAGTCAGCACATTTTCTACCTATCAGATGGGGGTGTACACTTGAGAGTTTGGCCAAATTATATGTGAATCAGATAGTCAGATTGCATGGCATTCCAGTGTCCATTGTGTCTGATAGAGATCCACGGTTTACTTCACGATTTTGGGTGAGTTTACAAGATGCATTGGGAACAAAATTGAATTTCAGCACTGCATTCCACCCACAGACTGATGGACAATCAGAAAGGAATATACAGACATTAGAAGAAATGCTTAGGGAATGTTCTATGGAATTCAGAGGTGCTTGGGATGAATATATAGCATTGATTGAATTTGCTTACAATAACCAGTATCATAGCAGTATCCAGATGGCACCATATGAGGCATTGTATGGCAGAAAGTGTCGAAGCCCTATCATTTGGGATGAAGAAGGAGCACGTGCATTAGAAGGGCCAGAGATAGTGCAAGACACAATGGATAAGATCAAGGTTGTCAAGAACAAGCTAAAGGCAGCACAGGATAGGCAGAAAAGTTATGTTGATCAGCATAGAAGGGAAATGGAATATGAGTTGGGTGAAAAGGTATTTCTTCGTGTGTCTCCATGGAAAGGGATAATTTGATTTGGCAAAAAGGGTAAATTGAGCCCAAGGTATATAGGGCCTTATGAAATTCTTGAGAAGATTGGTCCACTGACATATAGATTGGTGTTACCACCAGAGATGGCTCGGATACATAATGTGTTTCATGTGAGCATGCTTAGAAGATACAGGTCAGATCCTACACATGTACTTAAAGATCAAGCCATTGAGATTGCAGAGGACATGAGTTATGTTGAGGAACCAGTGCAAATCATTGGATACAAGACTAAACAGCTAAGAAATCGAGAAATACCTTTGGTTAAGGTATTATGGCGTAACCATTTACAAGAAGAGGCAACATGGGAAACAAAAGAAAATATGAAAAAGCAATATCCACACCTGTTTTCAGGTATTAATTTCGAGGATGAAATTTTTAAAAGGAGGGGAGAATTGTAACATCCTTGAACTTCCCCCACATGCATTTCATCGAACATAAGCATCTTGCATACAATTCAATTGAACACGTGCATTTCATACGTATTTTTGTAGGAACAAGTTTATGACACGCACTAGCTACGTGTTCTAGTATTTGACACTTGTATTGAGTCGCACATGTGTAATTATAACCTAAATAAGGATAACAAAGTATTAGAAATGAATGGAATACGGTGACTAAATTAAAGTAAGAAAAATGATTAGATTAAGATTAGTGAACATTTACATTGTTAATTTAGTTAAATCGGGTCAAATGATTAAGTTGTATCATTGTGTGAATTAGTAGAATTATAAATCTATGTAAATAATAATAATAATATAGAAAAAATAAAATGAAAATGACATAAAAGAGAAATAGAAGAGAAGAGAAGAGAAAGGAGAAAAGAGATGAGAAAAGAGATGAGAAAAAGATAAAAAGGACAAAAACCAAAAGTTAGCTTTATCTTCCCATTTCTGCCTTCTTCTCCAGCCCGACTTCTTCTTCAATTTCCTCCATTTCAGACTTCAATTCTTCCTTGTTTCACCTAGTTTTTGAAGCTAATTTATCCCTTTCAAGGTTGTTCTTGGTAAGTAATCAATTCTTATTGCTATAGGGTTGATTTGAGTTGCTTAGGTTCAATATTAGGCAATGAATTGCACTCCGATTTTGATGTTAATAGAAATTGATTCTGGAAATGTGTAAAACACAAACTTTGTTCCTTTATGTCTTATAGTTGTGTATATATAAACATTGTTGCAAGATGTTATGTATAGAGAGAGATATGCTCTTCGTACTGAAACTGGTTGGGGTGTAAACCCTAACCAAATTAGCTACTATGTGGTTTGATTTAGAATATGTTAAAGCCCTTATTTTAAGTCTCTCAAAACATAAAAGTTGTAGATATATGTGTTTTTTATCTTTCTACCAAAATTCAGATTCATAGGCCTTGTAAATTGGGAGTTATGGTGAATGGAACCATGACTGTTCTATGGTTTGAACTGCCTACTGAGTGCCCTGGGAAGATATAGTACATTGTTTGGCTAATTGGAGCTTGTTATAGCTAGATTTTGTAAAGTATCAAAACTTGAGAGTTATAGTGATATGTCTTAGCTAAAGTTTGGTACTAATTTCAACTTCATTGGTTATGTATAGACTAAGTTATGGTCTTTGGAAGCCATACTGGTCCGGAAGTCAATTCTATTCTGGACCAGTAAAATGTTTGGTATAATTAGGAGACTTTAGAGACATAATTGGTAAATGTTGTAAACATGAAACATGTTCCATATGAACCCATATAAGTTTCTGTAAAGTTTAATTAAAATAGGACTTATTTATTATAAGTTATGATGAACCCAAATGAGTACCCTGAAACTGCCTAAAGGCAGAAAACAAGGTAGAAAATAGAACACTCTTAGAAATTCCACCAAATATTGTACAATGATCCAATTGATCTGAAATTTGAATATGTTCTATAATTATGTGTTATTTTTAATTAGGAACAAAAATTAGATTAATTGGTCAATTATAGAAAAAGGTATAGGCTAAACAGTCCCATAAGCTCACACTGCCTCATAGCAAAAATCTTAACTATTGACATGAACAATGCATATTAATTTGTTTAAGCCACATTAAATCTCTCTAATCATGAGTTAATCGATTATGTTTTCATATTAGGCTCGCAACATATTGAAGACCCACAAGGAGCAGATAGACAATAAGTTAGGGGTCGGAATCAAAGGAGAACGGTGAGTCTAATTATCGATTGAATTCTCTAGTGCAAATGAATGTTGCTTGCTATGTGATTCATGTGATTGTCATGATTGGTCCTTGATAATGTAATGATGGATAATATGTGACATTGTGGTACATATAAATGGTATACTTGTGGTATATTTGAGGTATATATTTGACAAATGTGATATATATACATGGTATATGTATAGTATATGCAAGGTATATGCTTGACATATGAGGTATATATGGAATATATGTATGTTGTATATAATAAAGATGCAATGGTTGATGAATGCTTAAATACAAGTGCATATGCATATGGGCTAAAAAGGCGTTGTGACTAGTTAATCGATATTGTAAAGCAAAAGAAGAGGCCTATGGCCCAACAAATGTGCAAATGAAACAAATGATCAAACTAGCTAGCAAATGCAAATGCAAATGTTCACATGTAAACCCGGGGCAATGTCTGTTTAACTTAGTCACAACAAAATGAAATAAGCAAAGCATTTGCATACATAAAGAGTAATGATTATATGTTTCAACTTTATTGATACTTATATGATACTGCTGAATGGAATGCAATACATGGTATATATTGGAATTGTGATTTATTACTATGAGTTGTTTGGTACTTTAGAGCTCCTTGGATGGTTATTCTCACTGAGCCGCAACTCATCAATTTGCATCATTTTTCAGGTAAAGAAAAGTGATAGCTCATTTTGAGTAGCGTATAAAAGACATGGAGCACAAGTCACTGGCCGAGCCTCATCACTCTCTCTCCTTGCATTCCACACAATCATGAAAATATGTCATATGTATTTTGTATTTACGTGCTTTAATATGTATAGTCATTTTGGAATGAGTCTAAAAATGTATAAATGAAATCAACTCAAAAATACTTATGTGTAAAGTTTATGTTTTGATATATGTGATATATTATATTGTGGTGAAAACATCAGTGTTAACTTTGCAAAGTCAGTGAATAATATTACAAGATATGAGACTTGCAAGTCATTGAATGATATTATAGGATATGAGACTTGCAAAGTCATGGAATTATATTACAGGATATGAAAAAAAAAAAATTTACTACTATTGTTAACAGGGTATTTTACCTTTCCAGTATGTCATGTATGATTACTTGATATTTGGATAGGTTATACTCAAATGCATAAGGTGTGACGTTACATGTTGAGCTACCGATGCACCTTCTATCATTCGCAAGTTGAAGAAGCGCCTCATGAGGTGCACTTTGTTTGAGGCTGAAGGCTTCTCATACATACTAGAGAGAGCCGTCATAAGACCTGTCGTGGTCTTTTCCTTTGCTATGTTGAAAGCAAAATTGCGGGATAACGTCAATCGGATAACTCCGAGAGCTTGTCTGTCGAGAAGACTCTAGTCTTCTTCCTTTATAGCATCTGGCTTCTTCCCTGAGAGAGGTTGATACAGATTTCTTTGATACAAATAATCTTCTATTTATATTTTCCAAAAGCCAAAGTTTGCTCCATCGAACTTTTCAATTTTCACCTTTCCTTCGTCTGCGGCCATCGCTTCCACTCGAATCTGACTTCCTTTGGATTGTTTCTGACAGTTCTTGCAAACCACCGTGTATTAGAACACCTCCGTGGATAATTTGGTACAACTGACCAAATTTTAATATTCACAATTTCACTATTCACGTGAATAGTAATCGCCCGAAAAAGGAAAGAAAAACGCAACCAATGCTCTGATACCAGTTGTTAGAAAATGACGCTAATTTCCCTATAATCAGATTTATAAGAAAGCGAAGAAAATGCGGAATCAAAATCAATTTCACTATTCATATTTTGTTCCACTAGCTAATCAAAATCTCTTATCTATTTATTTTTTTGTTCAATCTAGCAATGTTTCTATTGAATTATTTTCCAACTATTTTCTAATTAAGGATTTGGCAATGAATGAGGTGTTTAATAATGGACCAAGCTAAGGAGACCTCTATTCAAGGCGTCACTACTAGTTTATCTAATTGACATGCCTGTTTAGATCATGCATCATTAGCAACTACTAAGAAAGCTATTAAAACTCTTGTCCTTTTGTCTTCTAATTATGTTACATCTTTAAGCCATGCTTATTCTGTTAGTAAAATTCATAAGTTACATTTTCCTGATTCTTGTTATGTAGCCAAAAATCCTTTGGATTTAGTGTTTACATTCTAATTTATTAGACCTTCACCCATTTTATCTAATCATGGTTTTCATTATTATATTATTTTTCTTGGTCATTATAGCAAGTATACATAGACTAATTTTTTTAAAATTAAATATGAGGTTTTTGATGTTCTTATTCAATTCATACCATGGTTGAGAAATTTTTTGGTTTTCCTATTAAACAATTTTCAAGCATATTTAGGCGGTGAATATTAAGCCTTAAATTCTCAATTGGGTGAAAATGGCATTTCTCAATATGTTTAATTCCTATCCATGTGCATCAGAACATAATGGGTATGCTGATCTAGAATGTTCTATTCTAACCTGATTGCCTACTATGATAATATTCTAGTTTTATTAGTATTATGATTGTATATTCATATTTCAATGAATGTATCTTCCTAATCTATATCAGTTTTCAAAGTGAGAACTATAATGAGTTAATGACTTTTTCTCTAGTTCCTGAAAATTACTAAAAAAATGAAAATGACTTATTTAGATTTAATTTATGTGATGACAAAATATAAAAGAAGAATAAAATAATTGAGAATACGCTGAATAGATTCGATCCTGCCAATGCCTACTCCAATATGTATGAATTAAAACAGAAACTTTGTATACATATGTGTGTGTGTGTGTGTGTGTGTGTGTGTGAGGTCGTTTTGGGAGGATCAGGTTGCAAGTCTGACCGGCCTCCTAGATCGTAATGGCACAACAAGCAAGGTGGTCTGAGTCGATTGTACAGGTTGGGTGATTTAGAGAACAATGGGAATCGATATATATATGTATATGAGAACAACGGATGAAGATAAACACAAAGCATTACAAATCACAACAGATGTGATGTGACAAGTTGAAAACCAACTGTAACCGAGAGACCTAAGGGAGCTGGGATAATATTTATCCTAACGAGAGGCTTTGTAAGAATGTCCGTGAGCTGGTCGTCACTTGAAATAAAATGAACAGAACGTACTGATAGTATCCAGGTGAACTTGCTATCTGAAGAAGCGAAAATGGAGTTAAACATGCTCAACTTACAACTTACAAATAAAAATATGATAAAATAAACTTCTGAATTTAAAACATCGATTTACAGGTGGTGTTCTAAATATTTGATTATTCTTCACAAGTTATAGAGACAGGAATATTAATTTCCAAAATTTGGTCAAGTGGCTATTTAAACATTATCACACATGGTTATATGAATATAATGCTTTCCCTTCATATTTAACTGTAAAAATGATGAAATGGTTAAATTGAAATGAAAAAAACTATTGATTTAATTGAAAAAAAAAGGTTAATTATTTATTTGAAAATAGAATGAAATATTAAAAGTATTTTTAGAGTTATTCCAAAAATAAAATAAAGAAAGACTAATATGTTTATTGAAAATTACTGAATTATAAAATAAAATAAAAACGTTGTCGGCACATGACTTCATACCATTATTTAGACAGGCTAACTACCCCATATATAGTTTAATATAGATTAATGTTAAGGGATTTATATATGATAAACAAAAGAATTTCTTTATCAATCATCAGGCCAAGGCATTGTACTTAACATTAATTAATAAGCAACTTGCATTGGAATATATGGAGATATTCTGTAACATAGGTTACAACTAGCAGCAGTTCTACCCCAAAATATTATTATTATTATTATTAGAGTAGTCATGAACATTATCTGTGCATGCTAAATTTCATAAAGGAAGTTTACCAATTAATGGAGCGAAATATCAAGGAAAGTAAGGCAAGAGAAATACAGCAATTTTGTTTTTTTTTTTTTATTTATTTACAGATAATCCAAAACTTGCTCTACTGGTCTATAAATATTAGTAGTATGAGTGCATACATAGTCACTAAAAAACTGAGAATTAGCAGAGATAGAAAGAGAGGGAAAGAAAATGTCGAATACCAACGACTCACATAAGAAAATTGATGTAATTTCCCTTCTTATCGAAGAGTTCCAGAATCAGCCTGTGGACAAACAAGAAGAAGAGCTTGCAAAACTTTCCGCCTTACTCCAAAGCCAATATTCAATCGAAAAACTCCCTGATGAAATCGACGTCGATTTCAGAGTCCGATCTTTTATTGGACTACTTCTTAGGATTCCTCCTGGTTCCCTCTACTCAACCAAATTCGGCCAGAACTCCTATGCTATCTCTCATTATCTGCCATTTCCTGATATCACTGATGACTTCAAGAATCAGCCTGTTGACAAACAAGAATCAGAGATTGCAAAACTTTCTGCCCTTCACAGAGGCCATTCAATCGAGAAACTCTCCGATGAAAGTGACTTTGATTTCAGAGTTCGATCTTTTTCTCTGCTATTTGTCAACCTTCCACCTGGTTCCCGCTATGCAACCGAATTCGGTCACAACTTTTATTCTATCATTAAAACTGTGGCGCCAACTGATACCATCTACGCCTTCAGGTATCTGCCTGTGGACAAACAAGAAGATGAGATCGGAAAGCTTTCCAATTCTGCCGTACTAAGAGGAGGAATTCCTCCAATCCAGAAACTCCCCTTTGAAAGTGAAAATGATTTCAGAGTTCGATTTTTTTCTGAGCTATTTTTAAGACTCGGGTCTGATTCCGATTATGAAGTCCCATTGCTTCCCTCTGATTCCGGCGTCCATTTTCCTTCAGTATCATATGCTGAACCAGTCAGACGACCTATCTATATTAGCCAAAACTATTCAAAAGCACAAGACAAACAAGGAATATCCAATCCGACTGCTCCCGGAAACCGTGCTGGAGGATTTAATCCAAATTATTCTAAGCCTTCATAAAATTACTGAATCATTTACTTGATTACCACCTGATCAATTTTCAGTTCTTGTTGTTGCGATTTCTGCTGTGTTGTTCTCAGATAATTATTGCCCATCTTGTCTTGGACAAGGCAATAAAATTTCAACTACTATACACGTGCTTTTTATTAGCCAAAGTATGCTTGTTTTCAATTATGTGATTCTAATATTGCTTCTTGATTACGAAACTGAATTTGAAAATTGGGCAAATTTCTAAGGAGGGGAAGATTTTACTTAAAAATTAGCTTAATTGAAAAACAATAAATATAGAGCAAGTGGACATGTGGATAGAAATTTTAAACAATATGAACATTTGAAAGTCCACATGCTTATTATATCACTCTTTAATATTGTAATTTGTTGTTTAAGCATTTTTATTACATGAAGATATGCAGGTAAGACTAAGAGGACCAATTAATTAATTAGTGTTGGGAACACATCATTAATTAATACATACTCAGCTGGAATAGTTACAAATTAATTACTATTAGAGAAGCAAGTGCCTTAAATAAGGAGAGAAAAGGGGACAAATTTCACAAGAGACCAATCTCTTATGCCATAGCAGAAGGATGTCCCAATATCTTGTGATAAAGTTGCTCAGAGATTGATGACACCTGGTTTACAAGGATTTTATTACATTCTAATGAAGTACACTAATTGAATCTTTTATGATTATTCAAAGAAACAAAGTCTATAATACATCATCGCATCTACCAAATCTTTTCGTTCATGTGCATAAATTTAGCATTTAGTTCCATCGATGTTGAAATTGACTTGCATTCGAGCATTCCAAACCTCTTCAACAAGTCTTTAGAATATTTCTATTGACAAATAAATATTTCTTTTTGTGTGTAATTAACCTCTAAACCAAGGATGTGCTTGTGTTGTCCAAGTTCTTTCATCTGGAAATGAACTGATAAATTTTCTTTTGTCTGAAGAATTTCTAGCTCATAATCACCGGTTATGATTAAGTCATCCACATATACTAGTACAATAGCTAACTTTCCTTCATTAGCTTTGACAAACAGGCTGAAATCCGTATGTGTTACTGAATAACCACTTTGTGTTAGAAATTCAGTAATTTTACCATACCACGCTCTAGGTGCTTGTTTCAATCCATAGAGTGCTTTCCGAATTTTACACACATATTCAGGATGATATAGGCTCTGAAAACCCATTAGTTGGATCATGTAGATTTCCCGATCCAACTCTCCATGAAGAAAAATATTCTTCACATCCATCTGCCACAAATTCCAATCTTTGTTGGCTGCAAGTGTAAGTAGAACCCGTACTGTTGTAAGTTTTGCTATTGGACTAAATGTTTCATCATAATCTCTTTCATACTATTGAGAGAAACCACGAGCTATCAATCGTACCTTGTACCTCTCAATTGACCCATTTGGATGACGCTTTATCTTGTAAACCCACTTACAGGATATGGGTTTCACATGTTTTGGCTTTGACACCAAATCCCAAGTTTGATTTTGCTCAAGTGCATCAATCTCTTCTTTCGTAGCTGTCATCCAATCAGAACTCTGCGATGCTTCTTCAAATGTCTCAGGTTCTATTATAGTGTCTTCTGTGACTATGCCTGCATTGCCGTATTTGGGATTTGACCTTCGTGTTCTTGTTGACCTTTGGAGTTGAGATTGCAGAGTTGATTCTTCAGTTTCATTGGGCTTACCTTCATCATTTGGTTATTGATACACATTATTTTGCCAAGGACTCTAAGTCTCTATTTGTTTGAAATCATTGTTGTTTTCATCTCCTGATTCATTCAAACTTGGTTGAAGTTGAACAATATGCTCCTCCATCTTTTGTTGTAGTCTGTCTCCAAGTTCTCTAAAGTCTAGCAACACCTCATTCTCTAAAGACCACCAGGAAGAGGCTTCATCGAACACCACATCTCATGAAATATAGCATCTTTCACTCGTTGGATCACAACATTTCCACCCATTTCTTTGGCTGTCGTATCCCACAAAAATACATCTAACAGCTTTCTTATCACACTTGCTTCGTAGATGATTAGGAACAAATATATAACATACACAGCCAAATACTCGAAAGTAGCTAACTGTAGGTTTCATGCTCCACAGTTTCTCAAATGGAGAAACAAATTCTAACCTTGGTTAAGGAAGTCTGTTAATCACAAAGGCTGCAGTCCTCATTGCTTCAGCCTAAAACTTTTCCGGTACATTCTTTGCATGTAGCATACTTGGACAAACTTCTGCAAGATGTCGGTTCTTTCTCTTAGCTACACCATTTTGTTGCGGTGTGTTGGCACAAGTGTATTGATGACGTATTCCATTTTGCCTTAGGTATTAAGAGAACTCACTTGAGCTATATTCTCCCCCATTGTCTGTGTGTAAGCAACGAATCTTCTTTCCCACTTCTCCTTCAACTGACTCTCTGAACTCTTTAAATTTTGAGAATGTATCAAATTTTTCTTTCATAAAGAAAATCCACACATGCCTTGAGAAGTCATCAATGAATGTCACCATGTATCGCATACCACCACTTGACGATTGCTTAATTGGTCCGAATACATCAGAGTGAACTAACTCTAATGATTTTTTGCTCTAAACTTTGATTCCTCCTATGACAGTTGGTGTGCTTTACCATATTGACATCCTGCATAAACTGTATCTATTCGCACGTTAAGTTGAGGAAGCCCCTTAAGAATCGACTTCTTTATAATCACACTTAGCTTGGAATAGCTAACATGACCTAACTGCATATGACATAGATATGATGTCTCATTTTTTTCTCGTCCTGTCTACATATGCAGATTCTGCTGATATCATGTAGACAGACTCCAATCGTCGCCCCTCCATTGTTGGTGTTTCTAAAATTTTTAGGTCATGATACACCTTCACATCTTGAGGACCGAACAACACATAATGGCCTGATGATGTCAATTGAGCCACAGACAATAAATTTTTCTTCATTCCCGAGACATGGTAAATATCTTGAAGTGACACCTGGTTAGAATTATATCGAGGTGTAACTATCATTTTACCGATGTGAGCTATCGGTAACTTTGAGTTGTCAGCTGTCACTACCACATGACCTTCTTTATACTCAGATAAATTTTGCAACTTTTGTTTGTCACTGGTCATATGATTTGAGCAACCGGAATATATGATCCAGTCATTTTTACAGTCAATATGTTCTGATGTTGCTATCGTGAGAGCTAATTCTTCTTCCTCCATAGCGAATAATGCTTCGGCATCCCAACCATCTTCGATATTCTCCTTAGAACCAAAAGTAACAGTGTTACTTTCAATAGATTTTTTCTTGGTCCAACAATCGTTCGCCATGTGACCCATCTTCCTGCAGTTGTAACACTTTCTATCGAACTTTCTACTATTACCGCGATTCTTTAAAGCTTTCCCTGGACGAGATGCTCCATTGTCATTATTCATTTTAGATCCACTACCAATGTACCGCTTGAAAGTTTCTTTGCTTTTGCTGGTAAAGAGTGCTTCCTCCTCACCCTTCAGCAAGACTCCTCCCATTTGCAAGCAAATTTTCAAACTCAATAAGTGATGGTTGTGTCGGCCACCCTTGTACAGCGGCAACGAACCTACGGTATTCGGATCTCAAATCATGGATAATTATTCTTTTTAGCCTGATTTCTCCAATAGGAGCTGTTGGATCTAGCTCTGAAATTTCGTGGCATATTGCTTCTATCTTGTGAAAATATTAGGCAATCGTCATGTCACGTTGCACCATTGATAACAAATCATTTTCGAGAAGTTGCAGTCTTGTATCATTCTTCTTTGAGAAGAGTGTAACAAAAGTGTCTCATGCTTCCTTTGGTGTTTTGGCATCTCGAATGTGCTCCAACATTTCTTCTTCAATTGTGGTTTTTAAAGCAAACATCGTTTTCCCTGCTTTAATCTTTCACTTTCGCAAGACATCTTCTGTCGTTAGTTGTATAACTTCACTACCACCAACAGTCTCCTAAAGGTCTTGACCTTGTAGGTAAGACTCCATACATGTTGCCCATGTGTTATAGTTTTTGTTGTTAAGCTTCTTGATTCCTCCGACTACTTGAAGGTCACCCATCATATCGATATGATTTTGACTATACCGAACAAGCTTGATTAACAAAATTTCAGTGTGTCAAACTTCTCACAACTCAAGATAGCTCTTCTAAGAACGATATCTGATTGTCCCTCTCTGATACCAATCTTTAAGAATGAATAATAATTTAACTTATTTTCTGATGTGGAGGATCCACTTATTAGTGGCAACCATAGAGCATACGATAAGTAAATATTAACACTCAAGTTAGACTTTGATACCAATTGTTGAGAAAAAATTTAGAAAACATAACTATAAATTAAATATCTCAAAGAAGAAATTCACTCAAAATTTGGAGACACAACAAAAACTTCACTAAACTAGAAATATTCAAAGAAAGCTTTCAACTCTCACAAATACTCAAGACTTGTAGTCTTCACTCTTGGATAGTTTAAACCTTGGAAGTGTGCCTATTTATACGCTCAAAGTTTAATCCACACCATACATTTGTTCAAATCTTCACCATACATTTGTTCAAATCTTTGGTATGGTAGGTATACCTAATGTGCAATTAATTTTTCAACAAATTAGGTGAAGATTTGTGTACCTAATATTTGTTTAATTTTTCAACACAATAAACTTAATTTTTCAACAAATTAATGGTAGGTGTACCTAATATTTGAACAAATTATTTTGACGTTAATTCTTAATATTTGTACCCTCTCTTTCACAACTAGGAATCTATCGAAGTAATTGAACTACGCAGATGGTGTAAGAACAACGGTGGAGAACATTTACTCGATTTTTATCACTCGACTTTGAAGGAATGCATATTTGTCATCAATTCAATTCACAACAACAGTTTAGCTCATCTCAGGCAATATGTAACGACCATTTAGTGAAAGAGAAAAAGGAGCACTATTGCTACAATGGAGCTTACAACAGCATATTAATATTTATTTATTGTAATATGCACTGTTTAGCTGTGGAGGGAATTTTAGTTAGTTTGTTAGTGGTGTCTCCTCCTTTTCCATTACAGCTTGTATATAAGCAAAGTTAGCTTTGTATTTCAAGCAAGTAATGAAATCATTTTCTTCAATATAGTTTTCCTCTCTTGAATGAGCAATTATTTTCTTGTTGATACTCGAATACGGTATCAGAGCAGTTTTTCTGATTTTTGTTTTGGATCTTTATTATCTTTTGCCTTTATATTGTGGAATTGATAATCGATTCGAGGTACTGATTGTAAGAAAGCATGGATGATAGTAAAAGAAGCTCCGATAGAAGGTTAGAGATGAACATTGGAGATCCTTTGCATGTTCAATCATCTAATAGTCTAGGTATGTTGCTTGTATCGAATTTGTTGAATGGAAACAACTACCTCTCATGAAGACATTCGATTATCATATAAGGATGAAGCATATTGATGTTCAATATCATTTTGTACAGAAATTTCTTGAAGATTGTAGGATACTACTTCAGAAGATTCTAACTGCTGAAAATCCCGCAGATATGGCAACAAAAGTTGTGACAGGTATCAAGTTTCAACATTGTTTAGACTTGATAAATGTACTCAGAATTTGAAATTAAGCGCTTTAAAGCGCATTTAGAGACATTACTAAAATTTGTAAAGAGAATGTTTGTTTGGAATTGTGAGATCACCAAGGTGGAGATTTGTTGAAATGTGGCAATCCCACATCGGAGAGATATTCCTTTTCCACAATAGCATTAGCCTATAAAAAGGCTTCATCTCCCTCTTAACAATTCATCCCAAATACCAATCCCTCTACTTCTAAGATTGGTTGTATTTTCTCTCTCTCTTTTAATATTTCATTTTGTAATATTTATTTGAAATAGTAGAATATTATTTTAGTAGTGTCCGAGGATATAGGCATAATTGGCCGAACCTCGTTAAATTCTGGTGTTCTATTTATTGTCTATTTAATAGTTATTGTCGGGTCATTTACTTTTGTAATATATTATGCTTCAAATTATCTGAGAAAAATTTTGTCACCAAGACTCTAAGAGTCTAAGGAAGTTAGCTTTTAAGGGATACCATTTGTGACTCCACCAACTACCTGAAAATTTTTTTTGTATTAATTTTTGACACAATTATTCACTTTGGTGGAAACTAATCCGATTTCCATAACATACAACACTCCAAATATTTTTCTTCCACTAATAAAAATTAATTGATATAAAAAGCGAGTTTTCCTTAGATACAGACTATAAATAATACAATAATTTTGAGATAAACCCAAAAATAGTGGCACACAAGTATTTTCTAAAAATATCCCAAAATATTTTCCGCACTATTTTTGTCACTCCCTAATTTTTGGAAAAATTCCACAAGTCTTAACTCTTTTTCAAATTCTCTCAAATGAATTGAGATTTTTGTAATTCAAATGAAAGGAGATTTGTCTATTTATAGGCAAAATATTCAGTGTGAATACAAATCAAAAAAATTAAAAATATTGGCTAGAGAAATTCAATTCAAAATTGAATTGCCACAACTTTTGACTTTTTTTTAATATGTGGTGGGACTCATACCAATTTTTTTTTCAAAAATTTAGGCTGACATAACAAATCCCCCAACAATGTGGGGGCTCCACCATTCTAGCAACTAATGGATAGTATTTAAAATACAATCTTGGTAGAATTTTCGTTAATATGTCTTATCCATTTTCTTCTGTATAGATTTTCTCAAGCTGTAGTAGCTTCGTCTCCATCACATCTCTGATCAAGTGATATCTCACATCAATATTTTTGATCTTGAGTGAAAGTAGGCATTCTTTCCAATATGGATAGCATTCTGACTATCACAAAACAATTGATATTTGTCTTGCTGCAATCCAAGTTCTTTCAAGAATTTCCTCATCCATAGTAACTCTTTACACGCTTTTGTTGCTGCAATAAATTTTGCTTCAGTTGTAGATAGTGCAATACACTTTTGTAACTTCGATTTCCATGACACAGCTCCCCTTGCTAAAGTGATCAGGTAACCTGATGTTGACTTTATGGATTCAACATCGCCAGCCATATCCGCATCTGTGTATCCAACCAATACAGGTTTGGTATCTCCAAAATATAAATATATTTTTGAATTACCTCGAAGATACCTGAAAATCCACTTTACTGCAGTCCAATGTTCCTTCCCAGGAATTGAAAGGAATATGCTCACTACTCCAACTGCATGAGTGATATCAGGTCATGTACACAACATAGCATACATCAAACTTACAACTGCTAAAGCATATGAAATTTTGTCAATCTCATCTTTCTCCTTACCTGTAGAATGGCTCTATTTGGAGCTCAGCTTAAAGTGATTAACAAGAGGACAACTAACCATTTTAGCTTGGTCCATTTGAAATCTCTGAAGTACTTTTTCAATGTACTTCTCTTGTGACAACCATAATTTCATTGCATCTCTATCTTTGATAATCTTCATGCCAAGAATCTACTTTGTTGGCCTTAAGTCTTTCATAGTAAAAGACTTGCTCAATTATTCTTTCAAGTTGTTAATTCTGGAAACATTCCGGCCAACAATCAGCATGTCATCCACATATAACAGCAGAATGATGAAATCTTCATCAGAGAATTTCTATACAAAAACACAATGGTCTAAAGTAGTCTTATAGTATCATTGCTTCTCCATAACAAACTTAAACTTATTGTACTATTGTCTCGGTGCTTGCTTCAAGCCGTAAAGACTTTTCTTCAATGTGCAAACATATTCCTCATTCTCTTTATGTTTGAAACCCTTTGGTTGCTCCATGTATATCTCTTCTTCCAAATCATCATGTAGGAAGGCAATTTTGACTTCCATTTTCTCAACCTCCAGGTAAGACTTGCTGCTAACCCCAACACTGTATGGATGGATGTCATTTTCACAACTGGTGAGAAAATTTCATCAAAGTCGATTCCTTTTTTTTTTTTGACTGAATCCTTTGATGACCAATTTGGCTTTGAATCTCGGATGAGAACTGTTCTTTTCATGCTTGATTTTGAACACCTATTTATTTTTCAAAGCTCGGCTTCACCAGTTCAAAAGTCTTGTTCTCATGCAAGGATTTCATTTCATCTTGCATGGCTTCAATCCATTTATGTCTGTGCTCATCAATCATAGCTTCTTTAAAGTTTTCTGGTTCTCCCCCATTAGTGAGTAACACATACTCATTTTGTGGATACCTTAAAGAAGGTTGTCTTGCTCTATTGCTCATTCTCACAGGAACTAGGGAATGCACAGGTGATGGTTGATGATGAACATCATCATCTTTAGCATCATCTTCCAGATTGTCAATGAGAGCATTATTTTCTTCAGGTAGATCAACATGATCTTCATCCCCAACTTATATTGGCACCGGTATTAGAGGAATCAATTCTAAATCTGTTGAGTCCCCATTGAAATCAAGAACATCTTTCTTTGTCCTGACAATATCTTCAATGGTCTACTTCTCAACGAAAATAATATCATGACTTCTGATAAGTTTCTTTTCCACCATTGTCTATTCATATACATTTTAATTTCTTTCCAGTCTGTCTTTCAATTGAGACATAAAATTCTTTAAAGACATTTAGCATATGATCTTTTGTCTTTAAAGTATATACTCATGTCTTTCTCGAATGGTCATTAATGAAAGTCACAAAGTACTAAGCATCACCTAGTGACTTTGGCATTGACCCACATAAATCTGAACGAACCAGATCTAACACATTCTTCATTCTAGAAGGAGGGAAACTCTTAAAAGCAATTCTATTTTGCTTTTCTACTAAACAGTTAGCACATTTCTCTAGATGCACTTCATCCATTCCAAGCAACATCTTCCTTCTGACAAGGGTAGTCATCCCTTTCTCACTCATGTGGCTGAGTCATCTGTGCCATAATTCAATAGCATTGTCCTTCTCCACATCACTTACAGTATTGTTGGAGAGCTTCGCATGCATCAAATACAAGGTAACATGCCTTGTGCCTCTAGCCACCACCATGTAACCTTTGGTAAACTTCCATTGGTTATTTGAGAAGGTACTACAAAAACCTCCATCATCGAGTCTTCCTGCAGAGATCAAATTCAGACGAATATCTGGAATATGTTTGACATCTCTTAGGACTAATCTGGTACCATTCACAAACTCCACACCAACATCTCCTCTACCAACAACTTTTGACAGATTATCATTTTCTATCTTCACAGCGCCAAAATCTCCTGCTGTATAGGATGAGAAGAATTCCTTCTGAAATGTGACATGAATGGTAGCACCACTATCAATTACCCAACTGGTCTCATGGGATGTGAAATTGATAGTATCATCACAAACGACATTGAATTCGTTTATGGTATTTGTTATGTCATCATCACTGTTGTCATCTTGTTTTACTTCATTGCTTTTCTAGTCCTTTTTGAACTTCTGCAGTATTTCTTGATATTCAATATTGCCATATTTGTTTGATTTTTCTTTGCTCTTTTCTCTAAACATTTGTTATCTAGACTGACTCATTCTTCTGTAGTCAGTAACCAGAACATCTGATTGTGATGAAGAAGATGAGTTTTGTGATCTCCTTCTCATTTCTTCATTCAAGATATTGCTTTTTACAAACTCCATATTGACTACACCGTTAGGTGCAGTGCTAGTAATTAAAATCTTCAAAGTCTCCCATGACTCTGGCAGAGAGCCTAATACTAGCAGAGCAAATACTTCATCATCCAGCTTTATGCTCATTTTGGATAGCCAGTCTATGATCTCTTGCATCTTATTCAGATGATTTGCTATGGAAGTCCCTTCTTTATACTTTGACTGCGTCAATTTTGTCAAATAAAATATTTTATTTTTACCAGTTTTTTATGCGTCAAAATGTTAAGCTTCTCATGCCCGGACCCATAGTGTACGGGTATGAGTCTCATTGCAAATGTGGTTGTACACATTGTCTTCGACAAATTGTCGAATGTAATGCACAACTACTCGTATTCAAACTCCCACTTCTCATCTGTCTTGCCTTCGGGTGTAGTTGTAATAAACACCGGCAGATGCATTTTCATCACAAATAGGAGATCTTTCATTTTGCTTCTCCGTATGTGGTAATTTGTATTATTTAAGTCGATCATCTTGGTGCCTTTTATCTCCATTTTTTTTTAAAAATGAGACTCCTTCAGCTAACAATAAACTAATAAAATTTTTTCTGATGTGGAAGATCAGTCAATGCTGCAACCACAGAGCTTACTAAGAATTTTATAAGACTGACATGTTGGCTCTGATGCCACTTGTTGGGCACAACGGATAAAATAACACAAATAAATATGAAATAAAATTATCGGCAAAAATAATACCGACAATTTAATGTGGTTCACCCTTCAATTTGGGCTACATCCACGGACAACACTCCGAATATTTTTATTCCACTAATAAAAATTAATGGGTACAAAGAGAGAATCTTCCCTAGACATAGGTTAGAGGTAATACAACAATTTTGAGATAAACCGAAAAATAGTGACACACAAGTGTTTTCTAAAAATATCTCAAAATATTTTTCCTACTATTTTTGTCATTCCCTAATTTTTGGAAATATTTCAAAAGTCTAACTCTGTTTCAAATTATCTCAAATGAATTGAGATTGTTATAATTCAAATGAAATGAGATCTTCCTATTTATAGTCAAAATATTCAGTGTGAATAAAAATGAAAAAAAGTCAAAAATATTTACCGAAAGAATGCAATTCAAAATTGAATTGCCGAATTTTTGATTTTTTTTAATATGTGGTGGGATCCACATGTGAAGTGACCCATACCAATACTTTTTAAAAATTTCGGCTGATTGCGATTATAAAGTCCCATTGCCTCCGACTGATTCCGGCGACAAATTGTCTTCAACTGACTTTCCTCATAAAGTGAGAGGGCGAATAAAAATAAAAGCCTTTTACCCAGTAACACGACCTGTCTATATTAAACAAAACAATTCAAAAACACAAGACAAACAAGGAATATCCAATTCAGACTCCCGGCAACCGTGTTGGAGGTTTTGATCCAAATTACTCTAAAACTTCGTAAAATTAATGAATCATTTACTTGATTCCTATCGGATCAATTTGCAGTTCTTTTTCTATTAATTATTAACATCTTGTCTTGGTCAAGGCAATAAAATTTCAACAACAGTACATGTGCTTTTGGAAGCAAAAGTATGCTTGTTTTCAATCATGTCATTCTTAAATTGCTTCTTCATTACGAAACTGAATTTGCAAATTGCACGTTTACTGATGAGGGGAAGATTTTACTCAAATATGAGCTTAATTGGAAAACAATAAATATAGAGCAAGTGTCATGTGGATAGAAATTAATTTATACAACTTGCATTTCTATTAGATGAAGATATGCAGGCGTGGTAAGATTAAGAGGACAAATTAATTAATTAGGGGTGGGAACACATCATTAATTAATACATACTCAGCTGGAATAGTTACAAATGAATTACCATTAGAGAAGCAATTAAGTGCCGTAAATGAGGGGAAAAAAAAGACAATTTCAAAGCATTCAAACAGGCAAACAAGGCCTTAAGAAATACTTCCTCCACTGAAAGACTGATAAATGATCAGTAAAATATTTATTCTTCGATTTGATACATCACAAAACTAAAAGGGTACATTTTTCTTGGTCAAACAAACTGCCGAAACAGACTATTGGGGAGGCTTGAAGTATCCAAAGACAGAAAAAAAGGACTGAATGATGGTAAGAATAAGGAGGATTAGAGCTGCTAAAGCAGACATGAATGTCCATGGACTTCCAAAATAATTATACTTAAATCCTGCCCATCTAACATGCCAAACATTTCTATAGTACTCATCTACATCTTTAAACACCTTACTCAGATACGTCTCTTCAATATCAAATGAAATATCCCTTCCCACCTCATTAAAGAACTTTACAACTTCTTTATCAGTTCCAAAGAAGTTCTCAATAATTCTTTGGTCTCGCAAGTATCCAGCATCTAGACTAGTGTTGATGAGGCAGCCCATGAAGATCACATAAGATGTGAAGTGCTTGGAGCAATGGTTAAAACACTGTTCGAATGCTAAGCAATTTAGTAAGAAAGAACTTGTTATATCACCTGTAACCAAGCGCGGCATTTCAAGAACTCCATCTTCTCTAAATCTTACGTCCAAGAAGCTGTCTGTACCTTGTCTTTCCTCGAACTCGATCCCAGCTTCCCGTAGTTTCTCCACAGGTTGAGTCAATCGAAATATATCGCCGCTGACACCCGATTTCTCTTCTAATTTGGAAGAAGGTGGAATAAAAGTCGATCGATAAAAATCGAGTAAATGTTCTCCACCGCTGTTCTTATACCTTCTGCGTAGTTCAATTACTTCAACAGATCTTGACAACGAATAATTGCATAATCCCAGGATGAGTTCCTGCAAGGAGGGGACTTCCATGAAATTTTGAATAGATATTTTATACAGAGTTTGAAGAACAAAGAAAGGAATTTGGTTCTCTAGCCTCAAAAGATCCCTTGTCAAGGAAGGCAATATCCATGGCAAATTGAATATGGGATCATCGGGTTCAGTGGTGATTATTGTTTCTACTACACAGAGAAGCTCGATGATGAAGCAGCCATCAAGAATCATCATTTCAATCAAGTCATGGGTATCATATTTATCAAGATTTTCAGAGTAGCAAGCCCTTATCTCCTTCTCATGGATGGCCAAGGCCTTGAAGAAATCATCGAGACCGTTATCGAAGCCTTGTAGTCGACCAAGAGCAATACCGAGAATTCGCCATTTGTGTTCTTGTATCATCTGGAGACTTTCTTGGCCATGGTGGTAAGGACCAATGGAAACTATTTCGGGTACAAAGGAAGTGGGGTGAAATTTCATAATGCCCTGAGGAGCTCGAAAGATTGAACAAGATCTCCGAGCGGCAGTGCTGTTCAGCAACTTGGGCTCTTTTCTTGTTCTTTCTTGCATTGAACTTAATCG
>CM042892.1:12263956-12311456 GCA_023653625.1 Triadica sebifera | reverse complement strand
TACCTTCCGAGAGTGATCATCGATGAAAGTCACGAAGTAGTGTTTTCCACCAATGGATGAGATAGTCGTTGGTCCCCAAACATCAGAGTGAACAAGCTCTAGCCTTTCTTTCTTTGGGGTTCTGCCACTTGTCTGAAAGCTAAGTCTTTTCTGCTTTCCAAGTATGCAATCTTCGCATGTGTCTATCTCCACTGACTGTAGACCTGGAAGTTTCCCCTTTGAATGCATAATCTTCATTCCTTTTTCACTCATATGGCCTAGTCTCTGGTGCCATAGATTGGGATTTTCATTGCTAGCTGCAACTATGATTGAACAGAGTGCTCCCGCTGTCATGTAAAGAGTTCCATTCTTTTTGCCTCGAGCAACCGTCATTGCTCCCTTTGAAATCTTCCAATTATCACCATGGAAGATCGTAGTGTAGCCTTCGCTAGCTAATTGCCCTACTGAGATTAAGTTCTTTCTCAGGTCGGGAATATGTCTGACATCTTTCAACTCCCAAACAGATCCGTTCAACTTAATCTTTACTACACCTTTGCCAATAATAGCACAAGGTTGATCATCACCAAGATATACCTTTCCAAGGTTTCCAGGGACATACCTTTCGAAGAATTCTTTCTGTGAAGTAGCATGGAACGATGCTCCAGAGTCTAACACCCAAGACTCCTCTTTGCTTTCCAAAGAGCATATCAATGCGTCATTGCCTCCAGAGGTGGAAGCAACATTTGCCTCTACCTTTGCTTCCTGGTTCTTCGATGCACTCTTGCACTGATTTTTGTAGTGTCCAGTCTTTCCACAATTCCAACATTCGACAGTTTTTGAACTATGGAAATTACTTGGATTCCTGGATTTGGATCTTCTGTCCTTTGATTTACCTCGGTAGTTTGACTTGCCTCGTCCATTACCTCTGGTTGAATTTCTTCCTCTTGACTCTGTATGCAAAACTGAAGAAGTTGATGATTCACCCGACTCTTTCCGTCGGATCTCTTCACTGAGAACCAAATCACGAACATCATCAAATTTCAACTTAGTGCTTCCCGACGAACTACTCACAGCAGTGACAGTAGCATTCCAGCTTTCTGGTAGAGAAGACAAAAGTATTAATGCTCGTACTTCTTCATCAAATTCAATTCCAACCGAACTCAATTGGGTTGTGACTGTATTGAGTTCATTGAGATGTTGAGCTACAGATGCACCTTCTGTCATTCGCAAGTTGAACAAGCGCCTCATGAGGTGCACTTTGTTTGAAGCTGAAGGCTTCTCATACATACTAGAGAGAGCCATCATAAGACCTGCCGTGGTCTTTTCCTTTGCTATGTTCAAAGCAACATTACGGGATAATGTCAATCGGATAACTCCGAGAGCTTGTCTGTCGAGAAGACTCCAGTCTTCTTCCTTCATAGCCTCTGGCTTCTTCCCTGAGAGAGGTTGATACAGATTTCTTTGATACAAATAATCTTCTATTTGCATTTTCCAAAAGCCAAAGTCCGCTCCATCGAACTTCTCAATTTTTACCTTTCCTTCATCTGTGGCCATCGCTCCCACTCGAATCTGACTTCCTTTGGATCGTTTCTGACAATTCTTGTGAACCTCTGTGTATTAGAACACCTCTGTGTATTAGAACACCTCATGTGAATAGTAATCGCCCGAAAAATGATAGAAAAAATGCAACCAATGCTCTGATACCAGTTGTTGGGAAATGACGCCAATTTCCTTATAGTCAGATTTATGAGAAAGCGAAGAAAATGCGAACTAATAAGACAGACAAGTTGATAACGGAGTTCGGCCAATTATGCCTACGTCTCCGGACTGCTGCAGATCTTTTACTGAAAGAAAAGAAATTTACCAAGTGTTTACAAACACTCACAACTCACAACCTCTCACTAATGCTACTCTCTCACTTTTTGATGGAATACATTACAAATGAATTTCTAAGGCTATATATAAGCCTACACCTCCTCAATGGACGGTCAAGATTAATTCTCACCTACTTTGATGGATGGTTGAGATTATTTCTCACCTACCGTCTCACCTACCAAATGTATGGTCAAGATTAATCTTCACTTACCATCTTACCAACCAAATAGATGGTCAAGATTAATCCCCACCCACCAAATGGATGGTCAAGATTAATCTTCACCTACCATCTTACCTACCAAATATTTTGTCAACAAAAGATGCACCGTCCATCTTTATTGTCATTTATTTTATGGTGCATGTATAGTTTGACCAACATTTGCCACGCAGTTTGCTTCGCGATACACATGTTAGATCTGAATCTTAGTAAAAGAAAACATCAAGTCCTTGCAAGCTTGAACCAAATTAGTACAAACACCATCATAAGAAGAAGTCAGGAGAGCCAATAAACAACTAATTTAGAGTCAACCTCAAAAATTAACTGTTGGAAACTCTAATCCGCCCACTCGAGAGCCCCTCAAGCATCTTTTTTTGCTACTTTGGATTCTTTTTAGCTAGTATATTTTTCTTCGTATGCTTTCAAAAGTCTATGACTTTCAAGTGAATTGGGTGGAAGGGTAATAAAATTTTTAGTTTTGATTTCTAAGTCATTTTTTTTAATTAACTTTCGGAGTAGCTGCAGAGATATGAAATTGAAGATTTGGGAGACATTAGATCCTTCGGCACCGGCGGTGGATATCTAGTCGGTTGCCATGCATGAAATTGGATGTTTGACAAGTTTAATTAGGACATTATCAGGAAGAAAAAAAAAACAAAAAATGTTTTTTTTTTCCTCTAGTGCTTTCTTATATTATTATTATTATTATTATTATTATTATTATTATTATTATTATTATTATTATTATTATTATTATTATTATTTGTCTAGTTCATTTGGTCTACGATGGACAAAATCAATAATGAAATATTACCTGATTAAAATAATTTTTACAATTCTTATATAATATTTTTATTATTGATTTAGTCCATCATTTTTTTCATCAAAGCAATAAAATAAAATAAAAATCTCGCATTAGACTGGCCTACTTTCTGTTCGTTAGTTACACTAATAAAGATAAAAAAAAAATAATTATTATTATTTATACCATATCAATTGATAACCAGAATATATAAGTATTAGCGCGTTGGGAAACAATGCAAATTTCTCTATAATCAGATTTGTGAGAAACAAAAAAAATATTTAATAATAAGATACACACAAATTGATAATTAAATTCGGCCAATTATGTTTACGTCTCTGGACTGTTGCTGATCTTTTACTGAAAGAAGAAAAATTTACAAAGTATTTACAAACACTAACAACTTATAACCTCTCACTAAAGGCTTTCTAAGTTTTTATTTTTCTCTCTCACTTCGATTGGTTTTTGGATAAAATACTTTACAAATGAATTGCTAAAGCTATATATAAGCATCCACCTTCATAATAGATGAAAAAAATTAATTCTTACATACTTTAATGCATGGTTGAGATCATTTCTCACCGACCGTTTTACCTACTAAATGGATAGTCAAGATTCATCTCTATCCACCAAATGGATAGTTAAAATTAATCCCTACCTACCGCCTTACCTACCAAATATTTTGTCAACTAATTATTAATTGGTTCAACAAAAGATGCACCGTTTTTTTTTTATTATCATTTGTTGCACTTTCTGGTGCATGTGTAGTTTGACCAACAATCTCCCACTTAAAGACCGATTTCAATTTGTTTTCACACCTCAATTAATGTTACAGCCTTTTTGATCTTGTTACTCTACCAGACCAACTGAAGTTGAACACAACTTCAGTTTGTCGATAGTCACTACCTTCGTCAACATATCTTCTGGATTCTTACTTCCTTGGATCTTCTCCAGTACTAAAATATCATCTTTTAATAAAGATCTGATGAAGTGGTAACGAAGCCCCATATACTTAGTTCTGAAATGAAATGCTGAATTTTTTGCCAAATGTATCGCACTCTAACTATCACTATGCAAAATATTATTCTCCTGTTTGAATCCCAACTCAATTAACAAACCTTGAGGCCATATCATCTCTTTACTAGCTTCACTCACTGTTACATACTCAGCTTCTGTAGTAGATAAAGTGACAATCTTCTGTATTTGTGATATCCAACTAACAGTTGTAGTTCCCACAGTGAATATATAACCAGTGCTTCTTCGGTGATCGACTTCACCTACAAAATCTGCATCTACATAGCCTCGTGCTTTTAATTCTCCTTTACAAAAGTACAAACACTTCTATGCGGTGCCTCGTAGATACCTCAAAATCCACTTGACTACTTCCTAATGAGGTTTCCCTGGATTTGACATAAATTTGCTAACAACTCCCATTGCATGGCCAATGTCTAGTCTCATACAGACCATAACGAAGGCATAAAGAACCTTAACCATGAATTCTCTCTTCCTCCGTTTGAGGAAATTGATTCTTGGATAGGCGAAAGTGGTTGGCCAATGGTGTGCTAACTGGCTTGGCGTTGCCCATGTTGAATCTCTACAAAACACGGTTGATGTATTCTTCCTGAGATAACTATAAGAACTCTTTCGCTTATGTCTTGTGATTTGCATTCCAAGAATGTTCTTTGTTGGACCCAAGTCTTTTATGTCAAACTCTTTTAACAGTTGTTGCTTCAACCTTCTAATATCATCCATATTTGAACATGCTATTAACATATCATCGACATAAAGTAGTAAAATTATATAACTGGACCTATATCTCTTGAAGTAGCATTAGTGATTGACATTGCATTTCCGGAAACCTTCTTTGTGTATGAAGCCATCAAAATTTTTGTACCACTGTCTTGGGGCTTGTTTCAGGCCATACAAACTCTTCTTAAGTTTGCACACCATATTTTCCTTCCTTTTTTTTGAGAAACCTTATGGTTGGTGCATGTATATCTCCTCATCTAAGTCTCCATAAAGAAATGCGGGGTTCACGTCCAACTGTTCAAGATGAAGATCTTCAATAGCCATAATACTCAATACTGTTTTGATAGTATTAAGTTTCACAACATGAGCAAAAATGTATGTGTAGTCAACTCCTTCCTTCTATTGGAATCCTTTGATAACTAGTCGAACTTTGTATCTCTTTCAACCATCATGCTCCTCTTTTACCCAATACACCCATTTGTTATGAAGTGTCTTCTTCCCCATGGGTAACTTAGTTAGTTCCCATGTCTGGTTGGAGATCAGAGACTTCATCTCATCTTTCATGGAAAGCTCCTACTTACTGGCATCTTTAGTCTAACAAGCTTCATCATAACATTCAAGCTCACCTCCATCAGTTAATAAAAGATAGTTCATATATCGTCCGTTAGGCACATGAGGCCGAGAAAAATCTTCTTAATACAAGAGATGAAGTAGGAGGTTATGGTGTATCGGATTGATGCGCACTGCTCGGTCTAATAAGTTCCTTTGGCTGAGAACTTGCTACAATCTGTTCTATCACGGAACTATCTAGGACATCATATGTATCTACAAATACTGACTCATTCTGTTATGAGTTGTTAGTGACTGTTTTATGCATGTCCTTATTCATCTTCCTTTTGTCAAAAATCACATCTTTGCTATGGATGATCTTTTTGTTTTTATCATCCTAAATACAGTAGTCAAACTCATCCTCATCATAACCGATAAGAGTGCATTTTTTGGATTTGGGATCAAGCTTATTCATTTCTTGATCACTGATATGTATATATGCTACATAGCTAAAAACTTTTAGATGTGATAGTTTTATCTCCTTTTGGCTCCATACCTCCTCTGGCATTCTGTGCTCCAATGGAACCCATTGTCCTCAATTGATTAAGTATACTGCTATATTGACTGCTTCTGTCCAGAACTGCTTCAGTAGACCTAATTGTATATGAATGCTTTTAGCTTTTTCTATCAATGTTCAGTTCATACGCTCAGCTACACCATTGTATTAAGATGTGCCTGGCACAATTCTCTCCATTCTGATACCGTGCTTATAGCAAAAAATTTTGATTCTAGTGTCTTCATATTCACCCCTATTTATGGGTTATTAGCTTTTTGATCTTCAGACCTATCTCATTTTTAACCATAACGTTTTATCTCCTGAAAGCCTCGAACACTTTAGACTTATGCTTTAGAAACCTTCTGAGAGTGATCATTGATGAAAGTCACGAAGTAGTGTTTGTCACCAATGGATGATACAATCATTGGTCCCCAAACATCTGAGTGAACGAGCTCTAACCTTTCTTTCTTTGGGGTTCTACCACTTGTCTGAAAGCTGGCCTTTTTATGCTTTCCAAGTATGCAATCTTCGCACGTGTTTATTTTCACTGACTGTAGACTTGGAAGTTTCCCCTTTGAATGTATAATCTTTATCCCTTTTTCACTCATATGACCTAATCTCTGGTGCCATAGATTGGGATTTTCATTGCCAGCTACAACTATAATTTAACAGCGTACTCCTGCTATCATGTAAAAAGTGCCGCTCTTTTTTTCATGAGCAACCGTCATTGCACCCTTTGAAATCTTCCAATCATCACCATGAAAGATTGTAGTGTAGCCTTCACTAGCCAATTGCCCTATTGAGATTAAGTTCTTTCTCAAGTCAGGAATATGTCTAACATCCTTCAGCTCCCAAACAAATCTGTTCAACTTAATCTTCCCTACACTTTTACCAATAATAGCACAAGGTTGATCATTACCAAGATATACCTTTCCAAGGTTTCTGGTGATATACCTATCAAATAATTCTTTACGTGAAGTAGCATGGAATGATGCTCCAGAGTCTAACAACCAAGACTCCATCTTGCTTTCTAATGAGCATATCAACGTGTCATCGCCTCCTAAGGTGGAAGTAACATTTGCCTCTGCCTTTACTTTATGGTCCTTCTGTGTATTCTTGCACTAATTTTATGATGCCCAGAATTTCCACAATTCCAATATTCGATAGTTTTTGAGCTATGGGAATTACTGGAATTTCTATATTTGGACCTCTTGTCCTTTGATCTACCTCGGTAGTTCAATCGGTCATGTCCATTCCCTCTAGTTGAATTTCTTCCTCTTGACTTTGTATGCAAAACTGAAGAGTTGATGATTCACCCGACTCTCTCCATTAGATCTCTTCACTGAGAACCAGATCACAAACATCATCAATTTTCAACTTAGTGCTTTCCGATGAGCTACTCACAGCAGTGATAGTAGCATTCCAGCTTTCTAGTAGATAAGACAAAAGTATCAATGCTCGTATTTCTTTATCGAATTCAATTCCAACCAAACTTAATTAGGTTGTGACTGTGTTGAATTCATTGAGATGTTGAGCTACTAATGCATCTTCCATCATTTGCAAATTGAACAAATGCCTCATTAGGTGTACTTTATTTGAGGTCGATGACTTCTCATACATACTAAATAAAGTCACCATAAGACTCGATGTGTTCTTTTTCTTTGTTATGTTGAAAGCAACATTGCAGAATAACATTAATCGGATAATTCCGAGAGCTTGTGTATCGAGAAGATTACAGTTTTCTTTTTTCATAACCTCTAGCTTCTTCCCTGAGAGAGGTTGATATAAACTTGTTTGATACAAATAATCTTCTATTTGTATTTTTCAAAAGCCAAAGTCTGCACCATCGAACATTTCAATTTTCATCTTTCCTTTCATCTTCGACCATCGCTTCCACTCAAATCTAACTTCTTCTGGATTGTTTCTCACAATTCTTACGAACCACCGTGTATTAGAATACCTCTATGAACAAAATCGGTACCACCGACCAAAATTACTATTCATATAAATAGTAATTGCCCCGAAAAAGGTAGAAGAAACGCAACTAAAGCTCTAATACTAGTTGTTGGAAAAATGCAAATTTTTCTATAATCAGATTTGTGAGAAAGCAAAGAAAAATACGGAATAATAAGACACGGTAATTAATAACAGAGTTCAGCTAATTATGTCTATGTCTCTGGACTGCTGCAGATCTTTTACTGAATTAAAAAAAATTACTAAGTGTTTACAAATACTCACAACTCATAACCTCTCACTAAAGTCTTTTTAAGCTTTTATTTTTCTCTCTCACTTGGATTGGTTTTTGGATGGGATGTCTTACAAATAAATTTCTAAGGCTATAGGCCTCCACCTCCTTAATAGACGACTAAGATTAATTCTCACCCATTTTAATGGATAGTTGAGATCATTTTTCACCTACCGTCTTACCTATCTACTTTGTTGTTAGTAGTAGAATAACGTGTGTTAAGTAGTTCCATGTCCTATTTTTTTTATTAGTTGTAGAGTAACAATATGTTAAAATGATAAAATGTTTATTTAAATACAACACTTTGTTCTATAGACATATATAGAGAGAGTTTGAAATTTCAATTTAATAAAACTCCAATATCTTTCTTCTTTATTCTTTCCCTAAATTTCCAACAATTATCAACCCTTATAATATCTCTTCTATTTTTGATGTAGGATTTTCTCCAACATTTTTTCTCAAGCGCAATTGGCTTTGACCCAGTTTTTACTTGTTTAATCCATTATTTTATTTGCTTAGACTTTTTCTCTTAGCAGTAATTAGTCTTCTTATAGTCTAATAAAATATTAAAATTATGGGTCTAAATAGTCGGCTATGATAATTGTAGATTTATTTCTAAAAAATTATTTATGTCAAATCTGAAGTTAGATTTAATGTAACACCCCTTACCTAGTACAATTGGTAGTCTCTTACTGAGGCTAAAGGGAGGTCAAGGGTTCGACCCTTGCCTTCAACAACCTACCTGTGGCAAACAACATGGACTGTGATTCCAGGATATGTGTTGGAGGTATTGGACCATGGACCCCGGCAGCCCATTGGTCTCAGTGAGAAGACGGGTGGGCTTACTGTGGCAACGGGCCGAGACCCTGATTCCAATAGCCCAGCCGTTACATAAAAGGTACCTTTTATGTAACGGCTAGGCCCACCCAGAAATTCGGGTCATGGCCCATTACCACCGGGCTGAGCCCACCCGCCGTCTCACTGAGACCAACGGGCTGCCGGGGTCCATGGCCCAATACCTCCAACCCATCACTGGAATCCCAGTCCATGCTGGCTGCCACAGTAGGTTGTTGAAGGCAAGGATCGAACTCTTGACCTCCCTTTAGCCTCAGTAATATGGCAGCCGGCATGGACTGAGACTCTAGTGATGGGTTGGAGGTATTGGGCCATGGACCCCGGCAGCCCGTTGGTCTCAGTGAGGCGGCGGGTGGGCTCAGCCCTGTGGCAATGGGCCAAGACCCGGATTCCTGGGTGGGCCTAGCCATTACATTTAACATAATTAAGCTTTTATAATATCATTAAACTTCAAATATGAAATTCTCCCTAACATTCCCCTTTAAGTGCAATTAGCCTTAATCTAGTTTATATTAATTTAATCCAATATTTTTTTATTATGTAGATTTCTTCTCTTGGTAGTATAAGAGATAACTATCTTATGATGTAGAATGTTCTATTATGATCTGATTGTCTATTTTGATAGTGTTCTATTAGTATTTTGATAGTAAATTCATATTTTGGTTGTATCTTCCTAATCTGTCTCAGTTTCCTACTTGTATTTTACTACTCTGTACTTATATAAAACCATTGTTAGTATATTGAAAAATATTTTGTGAAGAAATTCTCACATGGTATCAAAGCCAAAATCATAGTTATTCCTTTTTAGCAGAGATGTATGCGGAACAACAAATTAATATTAACCTTAATGGTTCTTTAGCTGCTGACACATGGTGTTATGCCACCCATATTTTCTTCACCTAATCTCTCTCATAAACTCCTAATTAAATTAAACTCTAGTAATTTTTTTGTTATAGAAAACTTAGCTTTTGCCAATGCTTATAGGATAGATCATCATATTAATGGTAGTGAACCTATATATCTCTTATATGCTTTTTGCTAATAACCAACTAAACCTAGAACATAAGAAGTGGGTGCGTGAAGATAAAATAGTTTTCAATTGGATTGTCGCTTATGTTTCAAAAGGCATTCTCGCTCAGCTTGTGGAACTCAATATTGCATGGATTGCTTTGTAACACCCTTTTATATAATCAAGATTTATCCAATTATATAATAGAATATCATAATACAGATGAGTAAAATAAGATAAATTTAAAACCTTTATGCATATGACTAATTTAAATATTGTAAGAAATAAAGCAATTTCAAATCACCGTATATGTAACAATTATAATGTTTAGGCTTTCACTAGCTATAAGGTTTACAGAAAGAATAGTCACAAAATTGCATGTCTTTTAAAATTAAAAGCATGTACAAATGTGACTAAACCTAATCCCAAGATATAAACCAAAAACAAAATAAACCATGATGTACCACCAATCCCGTAAAGCATGTCCTTAAACTTTATACTTGGCTTCTTCTTTTAGTTACTTCTTACATCCAGGTTTCAAACCTATGTATAAGAAAACACCTACATTCTAAGCAATCTAATGCGTAGTAGTACATAACAACATGCAAAGTGAGCAAGCATTTAAAATATGCATGATATACTTCCTAACATACCATTTTGTCTTATCTCATATGTCCGCACATACAATATCCATTATTTATATGATGTTATGCCCTAAAATAATCATACAAGATACCACATGATTTAACATGACATAGTAAGTCATCATTCATATAAACAAACAAGTGTACACCACATTTAATGTCATAAAACAATTTGCTCAATTTGCTCTTAATTGGAGTAAACTAGATATGGGTAATAAGATTTAAGTCTCTCACTCGAGCCTCTTAGGTCACTTGCCTTAGATGTATAAAAGTAGCCCTCTGGTCACTTGCTTGAGTTATAAAGCAGTATCAAACCAATGAAGCTTACCTACGTTTGAAGCCCTTATCCAAAGAAGATAATATCTACATTGACCAACATAAGGCTTTTAGTATCGATTTTTTCTTAATGTCATATCATCTATCCTACCTCAACTCCTAGTTAAAGTATTAGGCATGACTATATTTATAACATTCACCAAATTCATACCATGCATTAATAAATACCATACCTTATGTTCATTTTTTATCATACCATATTATAATAAGAATTAAAAAAGTATACCACCTTAAAATAAAAATCAACATTGATTCATGCATCAAAAATTCACAAAACCATATTAAATCTACTTTATGCCTATAAAGTACCTTTCACTGCCGTGAAGACACTATTCACGGATAGTTTACTCGTGAACAAAGCTGTGTCCTAGGCTGTGAACTATTTTGGATTAAAAGTTACAGTTAACTCCAGGTTTCACAGCTGTAACTTACCATTTATGGACGTGAAGCAAAACATTAACATACGTATGAAAGGGCCTGCTCTCCAGTAAACGAGACAACAAAGGATTCATGCCCGTGAACAATAGATTCACAGCTATAAATCTAGAAAATTTTACAGATTCATACCAAAATAGAGCATACCCATTCCACATGCAAAATTTCTAAGATTGACTAATATCAATCACATCAATCAACACTTCATTACACATTTCCAATAATTTATTATGGCATTAACTCATTTAACATCTTTAAAATTCCAATAATCACATTCTTTACTCAAACCAACCATAAATCCCATTTTAGCATTTAATATAGCCAACAACCCAAAAATTATGTCATTTAAAGCTCTCTACCAGCTCTTATCATTATAAAAACATCTCTCTTAGCTTAGACCCTTATAACAAAAACTTAAAATCAAAATCACTATAAGTCTAGACTCTTTCTCAACCTCTCAAGAACACTCTCATTTCTCCCTTTTCTACTTTTACTTTTGACTCAAACCTTAAAATTTTTTGAAAATGGAAGAAGAGATGATGGAGAAGATGAATGATTAGAAGGTAGTAAGTAAGATTGGTTTTGAGGGAGTAGGGAGTAAGTCTATGGAAAACATGGGGCATGGAATTTACCAGCATTTATGGTCATAACTCAACTTTCACTGTGAATTAAATATTCATGGTTGTGACATATAAAATCATGAGCGCAAGACTTAAACCATACTATTCACAACAATGACAATCAATCATATAAGTGAACTTTAAGCCATGACATTCATGGTCGTGACAATATTTTTTACGAGCGTGAGTCATATGACATTCCCATATGCACATCAATAATCATATATTTTTAAACTCTCTTTCATACATACCACTACCCTTACTCATCTCCCTAGCTATAACCCAATTACACCAAGAAATTGGAGAAATTGAGTGCTACGTATGATGTTATGTCTAAGCCATGGATCTATGACCTTAAGATGCATCTATGAGCTTAAGACACAAATATATAATCTTCGTCAATGTAATGATAGCATTATACCTACAAAAAGCTAAAGGTATTGTTAATTAACTGGCTATGTTGAATGAATTTTTTTCTGATTTTGAATTATTTCACTTTGTAATTGCTAACTTGGGAGCTCAATGCAAAATTTTTTATGTGAATATTTCACTCACATAATGATGATGTCTCATTTGATGCTTTGTGTGGATCTTTGTTTACTGAGGAGTAATAATTAAAACTTAATGATGAAATAGCTACAATTGCACCAAGTGCAAGTCATGCGTAGTCTTAAGCTTCAACATGCATAGTCGATAAAAGGAGAATAGGATGGGGTCGTGGTCATTCCAATCATTTTGGCTATTCATATAAATAATCCTATGCCCTGTGATCTCCATCTCTATTGACCTAGTTTGACTAATATCAATTTTGATAATGTCGTTAATGCATTTTGAAGTGTTATTTTTATTAAGTATAAAGTTTTATAGCATTTAGAGACTTCTTTCTTAGTGAGTTTCAAAGGGTCTTAAAGAACTTAGAGAGCGACTAAGATGCCATTTACTTGTTGCGATAAGAGTTTTGCAATTCCACTCAAGATTTAACAACCGCAGATTTAATAGAGCCAAAAAGCCTTTGGAAAGCATGACTGGGATTGCAATTGAGGCAAAAATCCAAGTTGGACAGAACGATTTGCGATGGAGAATGTGATCACAACACCAACTGGTGATAGCATAAATGTGACTGCAATTGATAAAAGCTGATTGCGAATTACATAAAGATATGATAGTTGTGAAATGAGCCAACAAGAACAAGCCATATGTCGCTGACCATTGGAAAAAGAAAAAATGGCAGCCATGAAGGGTGAAGGATTAGAGTGTGAGCCTAAGGGAAAAACTCTTGTAAAGAGTTTGGGAGTTTGCTTAGAAAAACTCTTATGTAAGGTTAAGAGGGAGTCTTGAGAAAAACTTTTGTAAAGGATTGAGATTGAGCCTTTGGAAAAACTCTTGTTGTAAGGGGTTTAAGAGTTAGCATTGAAAAAACTCTTATGAGGTTTAGTGTGAGCCTTGGAAAATACTAAGTTGGGAGTTAGTTTGGAAAAACTCCACATTGTAGTCAATTTGATCAATAATGAAAACCTCCACTGGAGATTGAGGAGTGGATGTAGAGTCAGTTCACACCTAAACCACTATATATTTTGTGTCTCTTTTTTCTCTGTTACTCAGTATATACCTTTTCTAATTATCCATTGCCTTAGAAATTGCTTTTTTTTTTCATAATCTAAATTTTAGTTTGCCACCAATTCAGGACAACAATCTCCATCTACACCCCCCATTGGTGATAATTATCAATTGTCACACCAATCTCTTCAACAAACTATTGCTACTCTTCTTTCTAAAACTAATTTGGTGTACTTTAATTGCAATGATTCTAGGCATGTCTCTTAGGTTTCACCTTTTCCTAGTGCTAGTAATGAGAATCGTGTATTTGTCCAGCCAAGCTCTAACCTTCCTACTACCACATCTTCTTCTCAAAATCAAAATTGGATTTTGGATAATGGTACGACTCATTATATTGCAGTAGATTTGGATAATTTTTTTTTATACATTCAAAATATATAGGTCCTGAGGAGGTCACTATGGTAATGGTTGTAAACTTTCAATTTCTAATGTTGGAGCTTCTTCAATTTAATTGCCTCTCCAATTGTGAGTTTTCTTTGGATAATGTTCTTTTTGTTCCACTAGCTAATCAAAATCTCTTATCTATTTATTTTTTTTGTTCAAACTAACAATGTTTCTATTGAATTATTTTCTAACTATTTTCTAATTAAGGATTTGGCAATGAATGAGGTGTTTAATAATGGACCAAGCTAAGGAGACCTCTATTCAAGGCGTCACTACTAGTTTATCTATTTGACATGCCTGTTTAGATCATGCTTCATTAGCAACTACTAAGAAAGCTATTAAAACTCTTATCATTTCCTTATTCTTGTTATGTAGCCAAAAATCCTTTGGATTTAGTGTGTGTTGGGAAATGACGCTAATTTTCCTATAATCAGATTTATAAGAAATCAAAGAAAATGCTGACTAATAAGACACACAAGTTGATAACGGAGCTTGGCCAATTATGCCTACGTCTCCGGACTGCTGCAGATCTTTTACTGAAGGAAGAGAAATTTACAAAGTGTTTACAAACACTCACAACTCACAACCTCTCACTAATGCTTCTCTCTCACTTTTAGATGGAATACCTTACAAATGAATTTCTAAGGCTATATATAGGCCTACACCTTCTCAATGGACGATCAAGATTAATTCTCACCTACTTTGATGGATGGTTGAGATCATTTCTCACCTACTGTCTCACCCACCAAATGGATGGTCAAGATTAATCCTCACCTACCATCTTACCAACCAAATATATGGTAAAGATTAATCCCCACCCACCAAATGGATGGTCAAGATCAATTTTTACCTACCATCTTACCTACCAAATATTTTGTCAATAAAAGATGCACCGTCCATCTTTATTGTCATTTATTTCTGGTGCATGTGTAGTTTGACCAACAATCTTCCACTTGAAGACTGGTTTCAATCTGTCTTCACACCTCGATCAATGCAACAGCCTTTCTGGTTTTGTTACTCTAGCAGACCAACTGAAGTTGAGCACAACTTCAGTTTGTCGATAGTCACCGCCTTTGTCAACATATCCGCTGGATTCCTGCTTCCTTGGATCTTCTCCAGTACTAACACATCATCTTCCAATAAAGATCTGATGATGTGGTAATGAAGCCTAATATGCTTGGTTTTGGAATGAAATGCTGAATTTTTCGCCAAGTGTATCGCACTTTGACTATCACTATGCAAAATATTCTTCTCCTTTTTGAATCCCAACTCAGTTAACAAACCTTGAAGCCATATCATCTCTTTACTAGCTTCAGTCACTGCTACATACTCAGCCTCTGTAGTGGATAAAGTGACAATCTTCTGTATTTGTGACATTCAACTAACAACTGTAGTTTCAATAGTGAATATATAACTGGTGGTGCTTCTTCGGTGATCGACTTCTCCTCCAAAGTCTGCATCTACGTAGCCTTGTACTTTTAACTCTCCTTTACCAAAGTACAAACACTTCTCCGTGGTGCCTCGTAAATACCTCAAAATCCACTTGACTGCTTCCCAATGAGCTTTTCCTGGATTTGACATAAATTTGCTAACAACTCCCACTGCATGACCAATATCTGGTATAGTACAGACCATTGCATACATCAAACTTCCAATAGCTGAGGCATAAGGAACCTTAGCCATGAATTTTCTCTCTTCCTCCGTTTGAGGGGATTGATTCTTGGATAGGCGAAAATGACTGGCCAAGGGTGTGTTAACTGGTTTGGCATTGCTCATGTTGAATTTCTGCAAAACACGGTTAATGTACTCTGCTTGAGATAACTGCAAGAACCCTTTCTGCTTATCTCTTGTGATTTGCATTCCAAGATTCTTCTTTGCTGGACCCAAGTCTTTCATATCAAACTCTTTTGATAATTGCTGCTTCAACCTTCTGATATCATCCATATTTGAACCTGCTATTAACATATCATCGACATAAAGTAGCAAAATGATATAACTGGATCTATATCTCTTGAAGTAGCAATAATGGTCGGCATTGCACTTCTGGAAATCTTTCTTGTGCATAAAGCTGTCAAACTTTCTGTACCACTGTCTTGGGGCTTGTTTCAGGCCATACAAACTCTTCTTGAGTCTGCACACCATGTTCTTCTTCCCTTTTTCTGAGAAACCTTCTAGCTGATGCATGTATATTTCTTCATCTAAACCTCCGTGAAGAAATGTTGTTTTCACATCCAGCTGTTCAAGATGAAGATCTTCAATAGCCACAATACTCAATATTGTTCTAATAGTATTCAGCTTCACAACGGGAGCAAAAATATCGGTGTAGTCAACTCCTTCCTTCTGTTGGAATTCTTTGACAACAAGTCGGGCTTTGTATCTTTTGAGACCATCATGCTCTTCTTTTACCCGGTACACCCATTTGTTATGAAGTGTCTTCTTCCCGATAGGCAACTCAGCTAGTTCCCATGTCTAGTTAGAGATCAGAGACTTCATCTCGTCTTTCATGGCAAGCTCCCACTTACTAGCATCTCCAGTTTGACAATCTTCATCATAGCATTCAGACTCCCCTTCATCAGTCAATAACAGATAGTTCATGTATCTCCTGTTATGCACATGAGGCTGAGAAGACCTTCTTAATACAGGAGATGGAGTAGGAGGTTGTGGTGTGTCGGATTGATGCGCACTGCTTGGTCCAACAAGTTCCTCTAGCTGATGACTTGATACAATGGGTTCCATCATGGAACTAACTGGGACATCATCTGCATCTGCAAATACTGACTCATTCTGTTTTGAGTTGTTGGCGACTGTTTTATGCATGTCCTTGTACATCACCTTTTCGTCAAAAATCACATCTCTGCTACGGATGACTTTTTTTTTCGTCATCCCAAATATGGTAGCCAAACTCATCATCACCATAGCCGATGAGAGTGCATTTCTTGGATTTGGGATCAAGCTTATTCCTTCCTTGATCACTGATATGCACATATGCTACACAACTAAAAACTTTTAAATGTGATAGTTTTATCTCTTTTTGGCTCCATACCTCCTCTGGTATTCTGTGCTCCAATGGAACCGATGGTCCTCGATTGATTAAGTAAGCTGCTGTGTTGACTACTTCTGCCCATAAATGCTTCGGTAGACCTGACTGTATACGAATGCTTCTGGCTCTTTCTGTCAATGTTCGGTTCATACGTTCAGCTACACCATTGTGTTGAGGTGTACCTGGCACAGTTCTCTCCATTCTGATGCCATGCTCATAACAAAACTTCTTGAATTTGGTGTCTTCATATTCACCACCATTGTCAGTTCTGAGCTTTTTAATCTTCAGACCTGTCTCATTTTCAACCATAGCTTTCCATCTTTTGAAAAGCCTCAAACACTTCGAACTTATATTTTAGAAAGTAAACCCATACTTTTCGAGAGTGATCATCGATGAAAGTCACGAAGTAGTGTTTCCCACCAATGGATGAGACAGTCGTTGGTCTCCAAACATCAGAGTGAACTATCTCTAGCCTTTCTTTCTTTGGGGTTCTGCCATTTGTTTGAAAGCTGACCCTTATCTGCTTTCCAAGTATGCAATCTTCACACGTGTCTATCTCCACTGACTGTAGACCTGGAAGTTTCCCCTTCGAATGCATAATCTTCATTCATTTTTCACTCATATGGCCTAGTCTCTGGTGCCATAGATTGGGATTTTCATTGCTAGCTGCAACTATGATTGAACAGCGTGCTCCCGCTGTCATGTAAAGAGTGCCATTCTTTTTTCCTCGAGCAACCGTCATTGCTCCCTTTGAAATCTTCCAATTATCACCATGGAAGATCGTAGTGTAGCCTTCGCTAGCCAACTGCCCTACTGAGATTAGGTTCTTTCTCAGGTCGGGAATATGTCTAACATCCTTCAGCTCCCAAACAGATCCGTTCAACTTAATCTTTACTACACCTTTGCCAATAATAGCACAAGGTTGATCATCACCAAGATATACCTTTCCAAGGTTTCCAGGGACATACCTTTCGAAGAATTCTTTCTGTGAAGTAGCATGGAACGATGCTCTAGAGTCTAACACCCAAGACTCCTCTTTGCTTTCCAAAGAGCATGTCAATGCGTCATTGCCTCCAGAGATGGAAGCAACATTTGCCTCTACCTTTGCTTTCTGGTTCTTCGGTGCACTCTTGCACTGATTTTTGTAGTGCCCAGTCTTTCCACAATTCCAACATTCGACAGTTTTCGAACTATGGAAATTACTTGGATTCCTGGATTTGGACCTCATGTCCTTTGATTTACTTCGGTAGTTTGACTTGCCTCGTCCATTGCCTCTGGTTGAATTTCATCCTCTTGACTCTGTATGCAAAACTGAAGAAGTTGATGATTCACCTGAGTCTCTCCGTCGGATCTCTTCACTGAGAACCAAATCACGAACATCATCAAATTTCAACTTAGTGCTTCCCGATGAGCTACTCACAGCCGTGACAGTAGCATTCCAGCTTTCTGGTAGAGAAGACAAAAGTATTAATGCTCGTACTTCTTCATCAAATTCAATTCCAATCGAACTCAATTAGATTGTGATTGTATTGAGTTCATTGAGATGTTGTGTAACATCATTGACCTTCCCCCACATGCATTTCATCGAACATAAGCATCTTGCATACAATTCAATTGAACACGTGCATTTCATACGTATTTTTGTAGGAACAAGTTTATGACACGCACTAGCTACGTGTCATAGTATTTGGTACTTGTATCGAGTCGCACATGTGTAATTATAAACTAAATAAGGATAACAAAGTATTAGAAATGAATGGAATACGGTGACTAAATTAAAGTAAGAAAAATGATTAGATTAAGATTAGTGAACATTTACATTGCTAATTTAGTTAAATCGGGTCAAATGATTAAGCTGTATCATTGTGTGAATTAGTGAAATTATAAATCTATGTAAATAATAATAATAATATAGACAACATAAAATGAAAATGACATAAAAGAGAAATAGAAGAGAAGAGAAGAGAAAGGAGAAGAGAAAGGAGAAAAGAGATGAGAAAATAGATGAGAAAAAGATAAAAAGGATAAAAACCAAAAGTTAGCTTTATCTTCCCATTTCTGCCTTCTTCTCCAGCCCGACTTCTTCTTCAATTTCCTCCATTTCAGACTTCAATTCTTCCTTGTTTCACCTAGTTTTTGAAACTAATTTATCCCTTTCAAGGTTGTTCTTGGTAAGTAATCAATTCTTATTGCTATAGGGTTAATTTAAGTTGCTTAGGTTCAATATTACGCACTGAATTGCACTCCGATTTTGATGTTAATAGAAATTGATTCTGGAAATGTGTAAAACACAAAAGGTGTTCCTTTATGTCTTATATTTGAGGATATATAAACATTGTTTCAAGATGTTATGTATAGAGAGAGATATGCTCTTCGTACTGGAACTGGTCAGGGTGTAAACCCAAACCAAATTAGCTACTATGTGGTTTGATTTCGAATATGTTAAAGCCCTTATTTGAAGTCTCTCAAAACATAAAAGTTGTATATATATGTGTTTGGTATCTGTCTACCAAAATTCAGATTCATAGGCCTTGTAAATTGGGATTTATGGTGAATAGAACCATGACTGTTCCATGGTTTGAACTGCCTACTGGGTGCCCTGGGAAGATATAGTACCTTGTTTGGCTAATTTGAGCTTGTTAGAGCTAGATTCTGTAAATTATCAAAACCTGAGAGTTATAGGTATATGTCATAGCTAAAGGTTGGTACTAATTGCAACTTCATTGGTTATATATAGACTAAGTTATGGCCTTTGGAAGCCATACTGTTTAGTAAGTCAATTCTATTCTGGACCAGTAAATTGTTTGGTATAATTAGGAGACTTTAGAGACATAATTGGTAAATTTTGTAAACATGAAACATGTTCCATATGAATCCATATAAGTTTCTGTAACGTTTCATTAAAATAGGACTTATATATTATAAGTTATGATGAACCCAAATGAGTACCCTGAAACTGCCTAAAGGCAGAAAACAAGGCAGAAAACAGAACACTCTTAGAAATTCCACCAAATATTGTACAATGATCCAATTGGTCTGAAATTTGAATATGTTCTATAATTATGTGTTATTTTTAATTAGGAATAAGAATTAGATTAATTGGTCAATTATAGAAAAAGGTATAGGCTAAACAGTCTTATAAGGTCACACTGCCTCGTAGGAAAAATCTTAACTATTGACATGAACAATGCATATTAATTTGTTTAAGCCACATTAAGTCTCTCTAATCATAAGTTAATCGATTATGTTTTCATATTAGGCTTGCAACATATTGGAGATCCACAAGGAGCATATAGACAATAAGTTAGGGGTCGGAATCAAAGGAGAACGGTGAGTCTAATTATCGATTGAATTCTCTAGTGCAAATGAATGTTGCTTGCTATGTGATTCATGTGATTGTCATGATTGGTCATTGATAATGTAATGATGGATAATTTGTGACATTGTGGTAAATATAAATGGTATACTTGTGGTATATTTGAGGTATATATTTGACAAATGTGATATATATACATGGTATATGTATAGTATATGCAAGGTATATGCTTGACATATGAGGTATATATGGAATATATGTATGTTGTATATAATAAAGATGCAATGGTTGATGAATGCTTAAATACAAGTGCATATGCATATGGGCTAAAAAGGCATTGTGACTAGTTAATCGATATTGTAAAGCAAAAGAAGAGGCCTATGGCCCAACAAATGTGCAAATGAAACAAATGATCAAGCTAGCTAGCAAATGCAAATGCAAATGTTCACATGGAAAATGTTCACATGGAAACCCGGGCAATGTCTGTTTAACTTAGTCACAACAAAATAAAATGAGCAAAGCACTTGCATACATAAAGAGTAATGATTATATGTTTCAACTTTATTGATACTTATATGATACTGCTGAATGGAATGGAATACATGGTATATATTGGAATTGTGATTTATTACTATGAGTTGTTTGGTACTTTAGAGCTCATTGGATGGTTATTCTCACTGAGCCGCAACTCATCAATTTGCATCATTTTTCAGGTAAAGAAAAGTGATAGCTCATTTTGAGTAGCGTATAAAAGACATGGAGCACAGGTCACTGGCCGAGCCTCATCACTCTCTCTCCTTGCATTCTACACAAGCATGAAAATATGTCATATGTGTTTTGTATTTACGTGCTTTAATATGTATAGTCATTTTGGAATGAGTCTAAAAATGTATAAATGAAATCAACTCGAAAATACTTATGTGTAAAGTTTATGTTTTGATATATGTGGTATATTATATTGTGGTGAAAACATTAGTGTTAACTTTGCAAAGTCAGTGAATAATATTACAGGATATGAGACTTGCAAGTCATTGAATGAAATTATAGGATATGAGACTTGCAAATTCATGGAATTATATTACAAGATATGAAAAAAAAATTTGCTACTATTGTTAACAGGGTATTTTACCTTTCTAGTATACCATGTATGATTACTTGATATTTGGATAGGTTATACTCAAATGCATAAGGTGTGACGTTACATTTTTGGTATCAGAGCAGGGATAGGTTCCATGGGAACATGCATAAGCATAAGAGCATGATAACATATGCATCCTATGTGTTGAACATTATGTAGTGACATAATTTCATTTATTTTAGGGACATCATAAGACATAATTCACCAAGGAGGGAGAGGTCGGCCGAAATGCATTCTGATGAGGCATCACCTCATTCACATAGAGATCAACCAGCGCTAGGAGCTAGAGCTCCAGCACATGCATCAAAGTCATCTCATGCAGAGGCACCCTATGAACACCCAGATCAGGAAGTGCATGGTCCTGAAATGTACAAGGAAAGACATCATGACAAGCTGAGGAAACATGGTGCAACTGATTTCAATGGCACAACAGACCCAGCAGAAGCTGAGACGTGGCTGAAAAGGACACAGAGGGTATTGAATATGATGAGATGTACCCCGGATGAGAAATTCAATTATGCAGTATCCTTACTGCAAGGAAATGCTTATGAATGGTGGGAGACAGTCCCTGACAGTGATGCATAACCACCGGTGTTGACATGGAATGATTTTCTCCTGGAATTTCAGAACAATTACATGCCTGAAGCATATAAAGATGATAAGAGGAAGGAATTCCTGAATCTGAAACAGGGGAATATGTCTATTGCGGAGTATGAAGTACAATTTAACAAACTTTCCCATTATGCCACCTTCATGGTCTCTACTGAAAGAGACAAATGCAGGAAGTTTGAGGAGGGCCTCAAATATGATATCAGAAACAAAATCACAACTACTGATCTTGATAGTTATGCTAGGCTCAGAGCTGCTGTAATCAGAGCTGAACGGTTAATGAAAGAAGCTGGGGAACAACAAATAAAAAGGCCATCACGTGAATTCTTTGGTGAGTCTAGCAGAAGGTTGGGGAAAAGAGGTAGATATATGCCTGCACAATCTGGTAACAGAAGTGGGTACTCCAGTTCTAGAGGTCGAGGAATGACTTTCTCTTACCCAGGCAGAGGGCAGAACCAATATGTTGAACAGAGGCCCACATGTAGTCATTGTAGCAGACAGCATACGGGCGAATGTAGAAGGCTCACAGGAGCATGTTATTTCTGTGGATTGATGGAGCACATGTATAGAGAATGTCCAAATAGAGCCAAATAAGTAGAGACCAACAGAGGTAGAGGAGTATCTGAGACTACTGTTGAGGCACCGAGGGTCTACCCTACTAGTGGGACACAAGGCAGAGGAACAGGCAGGGGGAGGACTGGTACACTGGGCAGAGGAGTGACCAGATCTGAAGGTCAGAGTTCTAGACCTCCTACTCAGGTCAGGGTGTTTGCTATGACTAGACAAGAGGCAGTGGATGCTCCTGAAGTAGTCAATGGTAATATTTATATTTCTGAAATATTAGCATATGCATTGATTGACCCAGGCTCCACTCATTCATTTATATAATTGTATATGGCATCTGAATTGCATCAAATGCATGAGCCTTTGGGAATTGACATAAATATGAGTACACCATTGGGAACCGTGGTAGTTGTGAATAATGTCTGTCGTGATTGCCTGATATGCATTGACAGAGCTGAGTTAATAGCTGATCTGATTTTATTGCCAATATATGAATTTGATGTGATACTGGGAATGGACTAGTTAACTAGACATCATGCAATAGTGAATTGCTTTACTAATGAAGTAATTTTGGAATCACCAAACCAGCCAAGGGTAGTATTTCTAGGTGAAAGAAAACTTGTGCCTACATGTTTAGTTTTAGCTGTAAAGGCATTTCGAATGATCAAAGGGGGATGTGAAGCATATTTGGCATATGTGACTGATACTAGAACCACTGATAGCTTGCTTGAAAATATACCAGTGGTAAGGGAATTTGCTGATGTATTCCCAGATGATCTACCTGGTTTACCACCAGATAGAGAGATAGAATTTACTATTGAACTAGTACCAAGAACTGCACCAATATTAAGGTCATCCTACAGAATGGCCCCAGTTGAGTTGAAAGAACTAAATGCCCAATTGTAGGAGTTACTTGACAAAGGATATATTAGACCTAGTGTATTACCATAGGGAGCTCCAGTGTTATTTGTTAAAAAGAAAGATGGAACAATGAGATTATGCATCGATTATAGACAACTGAACAAAATGACGGTGAAGAAAAAATATCCATTGCCTAGAATAGATGATTTGTTTGACCAGTTGTAAGGAGCCCAAATATTCTCCAAGATTGATCTGAAATCAGGTTATTACCAACTGAAGGTAGCAGAAACGGATGTTCCAAAGACTGCCTTTCGAACCAGGTATGGGCATTATGAATTTTTAGTAATGCCATTTGGATTGACTAATGCTCCAGCTGCATTTATGGCTTTAATGAATAAGGTGTTTCAACCATATTTGGATAGGTTTGTGATAGTATTTATTGATGACATATTGGTGTACTCAAAGAATAGGGGAGAACATGAACATTGTGTTGCAAACTTTGAGGGAGAAACAATTATATGCCAAATTGAGTAAATGTGAATTCTGGTTAGATCATTTGGTGTTTCTTGGACATGTGGTGTCGTGTAAGGGCATAGAGGTTGACCCAAAGAAAATTGAGGCTATGGTAAATTGGGAAGCTCCTAAAAATGTTTCTGAAATGCGTAGTTTTTTGGGTTTAGCCGGATACTACCGCAGATTTGTTGATGGATTCTCTTTAATTGTTAGCCCTTTGACTAAATTGTTAAGAAAGAATGTGTCTTTCAAGTGGACTCCAGAATGTCAGAGGAGTTTCGATGAACTAAAACATAGGCTAACCTCAGCACCAGTGTTAACCATCCCTACAGGTACAAGTGGGTTTACAGTATATAGTGATGCTTCTCACCAAGGCTTGGGGTGTGTATTAATGCAACATGGTAAGGTGATAGCTTATGCATCTAGGCAACTGAGACCACATGAGATCTCATATCCAGTGCATGATTTAGAATTGGCTGCAGTTGTATTTGCATTGAAGATTTGGAGGCATTATCTGTATGGTGAGACATTCCAGATCTTCATAGACCATAAAAGCTTAGGTTATTTTCTGACATAAAAGGATTTAAACATGAGGCAAAGACGATGGTTAGAGTTGTTAAAAGATTATGACTGTACAATTGAATACCATCCAGGGAAAGCCAATGTGGTAGCAGATGCATTGAGTAGGAAGGCTAGTGGCAGTGTAACTCACTTGCAAGTATCCTCTTTTCCATATTTGATTCAATTACGATCTATGAATGTTGAATTAAATATACATGATGAAGGATCACTGATTGCTACTCTTCAAGTCAGACCTATACTAAAGGAGAGGATCAAAGAAGCACAAAGCAAAGATCCTAAATTGTGTGAGAAAATTGAATCAGTAAGGTAGGGAAACAGTAAAGATTTTCAATTGCAGGATGATGTACTGATGTTAAAATCACGCATATGTGTTCCAGACACTGAGAACTTGCGTCAGAAAATAATGGAAGAGGCACACAATGCACCTTATGCAATGCACCCAGGGATGACAAAGATGTATCACAGTTTAAGGCCTCATTACCGGTGGCCAAGAATGAAGAAAGATATAGCAGAATATGTTTCCAAATGCTTGACATGTCAACAGATTAAAATTGAACATCAGGCACCAGTTGGTAAACTACATCCATTGCCAGTGCCAGAATGGAAATGGGAAAGAATAACGATGGATTTTGTCTATGGATTGCCAAGAACTCCACGGAAAAATGATGCAATATGGGTAATTATTGATAGGTTAACAAAGTCAGCACATTTTCTACCTATCAGATGGGGGTGTACACTTGAGAGTTTGGCCAAATTATATGTGAATCAGATAGTCAGATTGCATGGCATTCCAGTGTCCATTGTGTCTGATAGAGATCCACGGTTTACTTCACGATTTTGGGTGAGTTTACAAGATGCATTGGGAACAAAATTGAATTTCAGCACTGCATTCCACCCACAGACTGATGGACAATCAGAAAGGAATATACAGACATTAGAAGAAATGCTTAGGGAATGTTCTATGGAATTCAGAGGTGCTTGGGATGAATATATAGCATTGATTGAATTTGCTTACAATAACCAGTATCATAGCAGTATCCAGATGGCACCATATGAGGCATTGTATGGCAGAAAGTGTCGAAGCCCTATCATTTGGGATGAAGAAGGAGCACGTGCATTAGAAGGGCCAGAGATAGTGCAAGACACAGTGGATAAGATCAAGGTTGTCAAGAACAAGCTAAAGGCAGCACAGGATAGGCAGAAAAGTTATGTTGATCAGCATAGAAGGGAAATGGAATATGAGTTGGGTGAAAAGGTATTTCTTCGTGTGTCTCCATGGAAAGGGATAATTTGATTTGGCAAAAAGGGTAAATTGAGCCCAAGGTATATAGGGCCTTATGAAATTCTTGAGAAGATTGGTCCACTGACATATAGATTGGTGTTACCACCAGAGATGGCTCGGATACATAATGTGTTTCATGTGAGCATGCTTAGAAGATACAGGTCAGATCCTACACATGTACTTAAAGATCAAGCCATTGAGATTGCAGAGGACATGAGTTATGTTGAGGAACCAGTGCAAATCATTGGATACAAGACTAAACAGCTAAGAAATCGAGAAATACCTTTGGTTAAGGTATTATGGCGTAACCATTTACAAGAAGAGGCAACATGGGAAACAAAAGAAAATATGAAAAAGCAATATCCACACCTGTTTTCAGGTATTAATTTCGAGGATGAAATTTTTAAAAGGAGGGGAGAATTGTAACATCCTTGAACTTCCCCCACATGCATTTCATCGAACATAAGCATCTTGCATACAATTCAATTGAACACGTGCATTTCATACGTATTTTTGTAGGAACAAGTTTATGACACGCACTAGCTACGTGTTCTAGTATTTGACACTTGTATTGAGTCGCACATGTGTAATTATAACCTAAATAAGGATAACAAAGTATTAGAAATGAATGGAATACGGTGACTAAATTAAAGTAAGAAAAATGATTAGATTAAGATTAGTGAACATTTACATTGTTAATTTAGTTAAATCGGGTCAAATGATTAAGTTGTATCATTGTGTGAATTAGTAGAATTATAAATCTATGTAAATAATAATAATAATATAGAAAAAATAAAATGAAAATGACATAAAAGAGAAATAGAAGAGAAGAGAAGAGAAAGGAGAAAAGAGATGAGAAAAGAGATGAGAAAAAGATAAAAAGGACAAAAACCAAAAGTTAGCTTTATCTTCCCATTTCTGCCTTCTTCTCCAGCCCGACTTCTTCTTCAATTTCCTCCATTTCAGACTTCAATTCTTCCTTGTTTCACCTAGTTTTTGAAGCTAATTTATCCCTTTCAAGGTTGTTCTTGGTAAGTAATCAATTCTTATTGCTATAGGGTTGATTTGAGTTGCTTAGGTTCAATATTAGGCAATGAATTGCACTCCGATTTTGATGTTAATAGAAATTGATTCTGGAAATGTGTAAAACACAAACTTTGTTCCTTTATGTCTTATAGTTGTGTATATATAAACATTGTTGCAAGATGTTATGTATAGAGAGAGATATTCTCTTCGTACTGAAACTGGTCGGGGTGTAAACCCTAACCAAATTAGCTACTATGTGGTTTGATTTAGAATATGTTAAAGCCCTTATTTTAAGTCTCTCAAAACATAAAAGTTGTAGATATATGTGTTTTGTATCTTTCTACCAAAATTCAGATTCATAGGCCTTGTAAATTGGGAGTTATGGTGAATGGAACCATGACTGTTCTATGGTTTGAACTGCCTACTGAGTGCCCTGGGAAGATATAGTACCTTGTTTGGCTAATTGGAGCTTGTTATAGCTAGATTTTGTAAAGTATCAAAACTTGAGAGTTATAGTGATATGTCTTAGCTAAAGTTTGGTACTAATTTCAACTTCATTGGTTATGTATAGACTAAGTTATGGTCTTTGGAAGCCATACTGGTCCGGAAGTCAATTCTATTCTGGACCAGTAAAATGTTTGGTATAATTAGGAGACTTTAGAGACATAATTGGTAAATGTTGTAAACATGAAACATGTTCCATATGAACCCATATAAGTTTCTGTAAAGTTTAATTAAAATAGGACTTATTTATTATAAGTTATGATGAACCCAAATGAGTACCCTGAAACTGCCTAAAGGCAGAAAACAAGGTAGAAAATAGAACACTCTTAGAAATTCCACCAAATATTGTACAATGATCCAATTGATCTGAAATTTGAATATGTTCTATAATTATGTGTTATTTTTAATTAGGAACAAAAATTAGATTAATTGGTCAATTATAGAAAAAGGTATAGGCTAAACAGTCCCATAAGCTCACACTGCCTCATAGCAAAAATCTTAACTATTGACATGAACAATGCATATTAATTTGTTTAAGCCACATTAAGTCTCTCTAATCATGAGTTAATCGATTATGTTTTCATATTAGGCTCGCAACATATTGAAGACCCACAAGGAGCAGATAGACAATAAGTTAGGGGTCGGAATCAAAGGAGAACGGTGAGTCTAATTATCGATTGAATTCTCTAGTGCAAATGAATGTTGCTTGCTATGTGATTCATGTGATTGTCATGATTGGTCCTTGATAATGTAATGATGGATAATATGTGACATTGTGGTACATATAAATGGTATACTTGTGGTATATTTGAGGTATATATTTGACAAATGTGATATATATACATGGTATATGTATAGTATATGCAAGGTATATGCTTGACATATGAGGTATATATGGAATATATGTATGTTGTATATAATAAAGATGCAATGGTTGATGAATGCTTAAATACAAGTGCATATGCATATGGGCTAAAAAGGCGTTGTGACTAGTTAATCGATATTGTAAAGCAAAAGAAGAGGCCTATGGCCCAACAAATGTGCAAATGAAACAAATGATCAAACTAGCTAGCAAATGCAAATGCAAATGTTCACATGTAAACCCGGGGCAATATCTGTTTAACTTAGTCACAACAAAATGAAATAAGCAAAGCATTTGCATACATAAAGAGTAATGATTATATGTTTCAACTTTATTGATACTTATATGATACTGCTGAATGGAATGCAATACATGGTATATATTGGAATTGTGATTTATTACTATGAGTTGTTTGGTACTTTAGAGCTCCTTGGATGGTTATTCTCACTGAGCCGCAACTCATCAATTTGCATCATTTTTCAGGTAAAGAAAAGTGATAGCTCATTTTGAGTAGCGTATAAAAGACATGGAGCACAAGTCACTGGCCGAGCCTCATCACTCTCTCTCCTTGCATTCCACACAATCATGAAAATATGTCATATGTATTTTGTATTTACGTGCTTTAATATGTATAGTCATTTTGGAATGAGTCTAAAAATGTATAAATGAAATCAACTCAAAAATACTTATGTGTAAAGTTTATGTTTTGATATATGTGATATATTATATTGTGGTGAAAACATCAGTGTTAACTTTGCAAAGTCAGTGAATAATATTACAGGATATGAGACTTGCAAGTCATTGAATGATATTATAGGATATGAGACTTGCAAAGTCATGGAATTATATTACAGGATATGAAAAAAAAAATTTACTACTATTGTTAACAGGGTATTTTACCTTTCCAGTATGTCATGTATGATTACTTGATATTTGGATAGGTTATACTCAAATGCATAAGGTGTGACGTTACATGTTGAGCTACCGATGCACCTTCTATCATTCGCAAGTTGAAGAAGCGCCTCATGAGGTGCACTTTGTTTGAGGCTGAAGGCTTCTCATACATACTAGAGAGAGCCGTCATAAGACCTGTCGTGGTCTTTTCCTTTGCTATGTTGAAAGCAAAATTGCGGGATAACGTCAATCGGATAACTCCGAGAGCTTGTCTGTCGAGAAGACTCTAGTCTTCTTCCTTTATAGCATCTGGCTTCTTCCCTGAGAGAGGTTGATACAGATTTCTTTGATACAAATAATCTTCTATTTATATTTTCCAAAAGCCAAAGTTTGCTCCATCGAACTTTTCAATTTTCACCTTTCCTTCGTCTGCGGCCATCGCTTCCACTCGAATCTAACTTCCTTTGGATTGTTTCTGACAGTTCTTGCAAACCACCGTGTATTAGAACACCTCCGTGGATAATTTGGTACAACTGACCAAATTTTAATATTCACAATTTCACTATTCACGTGAATAGTAATCGCCCGAAAAAGGAAAGAAAAACGCAACCAATGCTCTGATACCAGTTGTTGGAAAATGACGCTAATTTCCCTATAATCAGATTTATAAGAAAGCGAAGAAAATGCGGAATCAAAATCAATTTCACTATTCATATTTTGTTCCACTAGCTAATCAAAATCTCTTATCTATTTATTTTTTTGTTCAATCTAGCAATGTTTCTATTGAATTATTTTCCAACTATTTTCTAATTAAGGATTTGGCAATGAATGAGGTGTTTAATAATGGACCAAGCTAAGGAGACCTCTATTCAAGGCGTCACTACTAGTTTATCTAATTGACATGCCTGTTTAGATCATGCATCATTAGCAACTACTAAGAAAGCTATTAAAACTCTTGTCCTTTTGTCTTCTAATTATGTTACATCTTTAAGCCATGCTTATTCTGTTAGTAAAATTCATAAGTTACATTTTCCTGATTCTTGTTATGTAGCCAAAAATCCTTTGGATTTAGTGTTTACATTCTAATTTATTAGACCTTCACCCATTTTATCTAATCATGGTTTTCATTATTATATTATTTTTCTTGGTCATTATAGCAAGTATACATAGACTAATTTTTTTAAAATTAAATATGAGGTTTTTGATGTTCTTATTCAATTCATACCATGGTTGAGAAATTTTTTGGTTTTCCTATTAAACAATTTTCAAGCATATTTAGGCGGTGAATATTAAGCCTTAAATTCTCAATTGGGTGAAAATGGCATTTCTCAATATGTTTAATTCCTATCCATGTGCATCAGAACATAATGGGTATGCTGATCTAGAATGTTCTATTCTAACCTGATTGCCTACTATGATAATATTCTAGTTTTATTAGTATTATGATTGTATATTCATATTTCAATGAATGTATCTTCCTAATCTATATCAGTTTTCAAAGTGAGAACTATAATGAGTTAATGACTTTTTCTCTAGTTCCTGAAAATTACTAAAAAAATGAAAATGACTTATTTAGATTTAATTTATGTGATGACAAAATATAAAAGAAGAATAAAATAATTGAGAATACGCTGAATAGATTCGATCCTGCCAATGCCTACTCCAATATGTATGAATTAAAACAGAAACTTTGTATACATATGTGTGTGTGTGTGTGTGTGTGTGTGTGTGAGGTCGTTTTGGGAGGATCAGGTTGCAAGTCTGACCGGCCTCCTAGATCGTAATGGCACAACAAGCAAGGTGGTCTGAGTCGATTGTACAGGTTGGGTGATTTAGAGAACAATGGGAATCGATATATATATGTATATGAGAACAACGGATGAAGATAAACACAAAGCATTACAAATCACAACAGATGTGATGTGACAAGTTGAAAACCAACTGTAACCGAGAGACCTAAGGGAGCTGGGATAATATTTATCCTAACGAGAGGCTTTGTAAGAATGTCCGTGAGCTGGTCGTCACTTGAAATAAAATGAACAGAACGTACTGATAGTATCCAGGTGAACTTGCTATCTGAAGAAGCGAAAATGGAGTTAAACATGCTCAACTTACAACTTACAAATAAAAATATGATAAAATAAACTTCTGAATTTAAAACATCGATTTACAGGTGGTGTTCTAAATATTTGATTATTCTTCACAAGTTATAGAGACAGGAATATTAATTTCCAAAATTTGGTCAAGTGGCTATTTAAACATTATCACACATGGTTATATGAATATAATGCTTTCCCTTCATATTTAACTGTAAAAATGATGAAATGGTTAAATTGAAATGAAAAAAACTATTGATTTAATTGAAAAAAAAAGGTTAATTATTTATTTGAAAATAGAATGAAATATTAAAAGTATTTTTAGAGTTATTCCAAAAATAAAATAAAGAAAGACTAATATGTTTATTGAAAATTACTGAATTATAAAATAAAATAAAAACGTTGTCGGCACATGACTTCATACCATTATTTAGACAGGCTAACTACCCCATATATAGTTTAATATAGATTAATGTTAAGGGATTTATATATGATAAACAAAAGAATTTCTTTATCAATCATCAGGCCAAGGCATTGTACTTAACATTAATTAATAAGCAACTTGCATTGGAATATATGGAGATATTCTGTAACATAGGTTACAACTAGCAGCAGTTCTACCCCAAAATATTATTATTATTATTATTAGAGTAGTCATGAACATTATCTGTGCATGCTAAATTTCATAAAGGAAGTTTACCAATTAATGGAGCGAAATATCAAGGAAAGTAAGGCAAGAGAAATACAGCAATTTTGTTTTTTTTTTTTTATTTATTTACAGATAATCCAAAACTTGCTCTACTGGTCTATAAATATTAGTAGTATGAGTGCATACATAGTCACTAAAAAACTGAGAATTAGCAGAGATAGAAAGAGAGGGAAAGAAAATGTCGAATACCAACGACTCACATAAGAAAATTGATGTAATTTCCCTTCTTATCGAAGAGTTCCAGAATCAGCCTGTGGACAAACAAGAAGAAGAGCTTGCAAAACTTTCCGCCTTACTCCAAAGCCAATATTCAATCGAAAAACTCCCTGATGAAATCGACGTCGATTTCAGAGTCCGATCTTTTATTGGACTACTTCTTAGGATTCCTCCTGGTTCCCTCTACTCAACCAAATTCGGCCAGAACTCCTATGCTATCTCTCATTATCTGCCATTTCCTGATATCACTGATGACTTCAAGAATCAGCCTGTTGACAAACAAGAATCAGAGATTGCAAAACTTTCTGCCCTTCACAGAGGCCATTCAATCGAGAAACTCTCCGATGAAAGTGACTTTGATTTCAGAGTTCGATCTTTTTCTCTGCTATTTGTCAACCTTCCACCTGGTTCCCGCTATGCAACCGAATTCGGTCACAACTTTTATTCTATCATTAAAACTGTGGCGCCAACTGATACCATCTACGCCTTCAGGTATCTGCCTGTGGACAAACAAGAAGATGAGATCGGAAAGCTTTCCAATTCTGCCGTACTAAGAGGAGGAATTCCTCCAATCCAGAAACTCCCCTTTGAAAGTGAAAATGATTTCAGAGTTCGATTTTTTTCTGAGCTATTTTTAAGACTCGGGTCTGATTCCGATTATGAAGTCCCATTGCTTCCCTCTGATTCCGGCGTCCATTTTCCTTCAGTATCATATGCTGAACCAGTCAGACGACCTATCTATATTAGCCAAAACTATTCAAAAGCACAAGACAAACAAGGAATATCCAATCCGACTGCTCCCGGAAACCGTGCTGGAGGATTTAATCCAAATTATTCTAAGCCTTCATAAAATTACTGAATCATTTACTTGATTACCACCTGATCAATTTTCAGTTCTTGTTGTTGCGATTTCTGCTGTGTTGTTCTCAGATAATTATTGCCCATCTTGTCTTGGACAAGGCAATAAAATTTCAACTACTATACACGTGCTTTTTATTAGCCAAAGTATGCTTGTTTTCAATTATGTGATTCTAATATTGCTTCTTGATTACGAAACTGAATTTGAAAATTGGGCAAATTTCTAAGGAGGGGAAGATTTTACTTAAAAATTAGCTTAATTGAAAAACAATAAATATAGAGCAAGTGGACATGTGGATAGAAATTTTAAACAATATGAACATTTGAAAGTCCACATGCTTATTATATCACTCTTTAATATTGTAATTTGTTGTTTAAGCATTTTTATTACATGAAGATATGCAGGTAAGACTAAGAGGACCAATTAATTAATTAGTGTTGGGAACACATCATTAATTAATACATACTCAGCTGGAATAGTTACAAATTAATTACTATTAGAGAAGCAAGTGCCTTAAATAAGGAGAGAAAAGGGGACAAATTTCACAAGAGACCAATCTCTTATGCCATAGCAGAAGGATGTCCCAATATCTTGTGATAAAGTTGCTCAGAGATTGATGACACCTGGTTTACAAGGATTTTATTACATTCTAATGAAGTACACTAATTGAATCTTTTATGATTATTCAAAGAAACAAAGTCTATAATACATCATCGCATCTACCAAATCTTTTCGTTCATGTGCATAAATTTAGCATTTAGTTCCATCGATGTTGAAATTGACTTGCATTCGAGCATTCCAAACCTCTTCAACAAGTCTTTAGAATATTTCTATTGACAAATAAATATTTCTTTTTGTGTGTAATTAACCTCTAAACCAAGGATGTGCTTGTGTTGTCCAAGTTCTTTCATCTGGAAATGAACTGATAAATTTTCTTTTGTCTGAAGAATTTCTAGCTCATAATCACCGGTTATGATTAAGTCATCCACATATACTAGTACAATAGCTAACTTTCCTTCATTAGCTTTGACAAACAGGCTGAAATCCGTATGTGTTACTGAATAACCACTTTGTGTTAGAAATTCAGTAATTTTACCATACCACGCTCTAGGTGCTTGTTTCAATCCATAGAGTGCTTTCCGAATTTTACACACATATTCAGGATGATATAGGCTCTGAAAACCCATTAGTTGGATCATGTAGATTTCCCGATCCAACTCTCCATGAAGAAAAATATTCTTCACATCCATCTGCCACAAATTCCAATCTTTGTTGGCTGCAAGTGTAAGTAGAACCCGTACTGTTGTAAGTTTTGCTATTGGACTAAATGTTTCATCATAATCTCTTTCATACTATTGAGAGAAACCACGAGCTATCAATCGTACCTTGTACCTCTCAATTGACCCATTTGGATGACGCTTTATCTTGTAAACCCACTTACAGGATATGGGTTTCACATGTTTTGGCTTTGACACCAAATCCCAAGTTTGATTTTGCTCAAGTGCATCAATCTCTTCTTTCGTAGCTGTCATCCAATCAGAACTCTGCGATGCTTCTTCAAATGTCTCAGGTTCTATTATAGTGTCTTCTGTGACTATGCCTGCATTGCCGTATTTGGGATTTGACCTTCGTGTTCTTGTTGACCTTTGGAGTTGAGATTGCAGAGTTGATTCTTCAGTTTCATTGGGCTTACCTTCATCATTTGGTTATTGATACACATTATTTTGCCAAGGACTCTAAGTCTCTATTTGTTTGAAATCATTGTTGTTTTCATCTCCTGATTCATTCAAACTTGGTTGAAGTTGAACAATATGCTCCTCCATCTTTTGTTGTAGTCTGTCTCCAAGTTCTCTAAAGTCTAGCAACACCTCATTCTCTAAAGACCACCAGGAAGAGGCTTCATCGAACACCACATCTCATGAAATATAGCATCTTTCACTCGTTGGATCACAACATTTCCACCCATTTCTTTGGCTGTCGTATCCCACAAAAATACATCTAACAGCTTTCTTATCACACTTGCTTCGTAGATGATTAGGAACAAATATATAACATACACAGCCAAATACTCGAAAGTAGCTAACTGTAGGTTTCATGCTCCACAGTTTCTCAAATGGAGAAACAAATTCTAACCTTGGTTAAGGAAGTCTGTTAATCACAAAGGCTGCAGTCCTCATTGCTTCAGCCTAAAACTTTTCCGGTACATTCTTTGCATGTAGCATACTTGGACAAACTTCTGCAAGATGTCGGTTCTTTCTCTTAGCTACACCATTTTGTTGCGGTGTGTTGGCACAAGTGTATTGATGACGTATTCCATTTTGCCTTAGGTATTAAGAGAACTCACTTGAGCTATATTCTCCCCCATTGTCTGTGTGTAAGCAACGAATCTTCTTTCCCACTTCTCCTTCAACTGACTCTCTGAACTCTTTAAATTTTGAGAATGTATCAAAATTTTCTTTCATAAAGAAAATCCACACATGCCTTGAGAAGTCATCAATGAATGTCACCATGTATCGCATACCACCACTTGACGATTGCTTAATTGGTCCGAATACATCAGAGTGAACTAACTCTAATGATTTTTTGCTCTAAACTTTGATTCCTCCTATGACAGTTGGTGTGCTTTACCATATTGACATCCTGCATAAACTGTATCTATTCGCACGTTAAGTTGAGGAAGCCCCTTAAGAATCGACTTCTTTATAATCACACTTAGCTTGGAATAGCTAACATGACCTAACTGCATATGACATAGATATGATGTCTCATTTTTTTCTCGTCCTGTCTACATATGCAGATTCTGCTGATATCATGTAGACAGACTCCAATCGTCGCCCCTCCATTGTTGGTGTTTCTAAAATTTTTAGGTCATGATACACCTTCACATCTTGAGGACCGAACAACACATAATGGCCTGATGATGTCAATTGAGCCACAGACAATAAATTTTTCTTCATTCCCGAGACATGGTAAATATCTTGAAGTGACACCTGGTTAGAATTATATCGAGGTGTAACTATCATTTTACCGATGTGAGCTATCGGTAACTTTGAGTTGTCAGCTGTCACTACCACATGACCTTCTTTATACTCAGATAAATTTTGCAACTTTTGTTTGTCACTGGTCATATGATTTGAGCAACCGGAATATATGATCCAGTCATTTTTACAGTCAATATGTTCTGATGTTGCTATCGTGAGAGCTAATTCTTCTTCCTCCATAGCGAATAATGCTTCGGCATCCCAACCATCTTCGATATTCTCCTTAGAACCAAAAGTAACAGTGTTACTTTCAATAGATTTTTTCTTGGTCCAACAATCGTTCGCCATGTGACCCATCTTCCTGCAGTTGTAACACTTTCTATCGAACTTTCTACTATTACCGCGATTCTTTAAAGCTTTCCCTGGACGAGATGCTCCATTGTCATTATTCATTTTAGATCCACTACCAATGTACCGCTTGAAAGTTTCTTTGCTTTTGCTGGTAAAGAGTGCTTCCTCCTCACCCTTCAGCAAGACTCCTCCCATTTGCAAGCAAATTTTCAAACTCAATAAGTGATGGTTGTGTCGGCCACCCTTGTACAGCGGCAACGAACCTACGGTATTCGGATCTCAAATCATGGATAATTATTCTTTTTAGCCTGATTTCTCCAATAGGAGCTGTTGGATCTAGCTCTGAAATTTCGTGGCATATTGCTTCTATCTTGTGAAAATATTAGGCAATCGTCATGTCACGTTGCACCATTGATAACAAATCATTCTCGAGAAGTTGCAGTCTTGTATCATTCTTCTTTGAGAAGAGTGTAACAAAAGTGTCTCAGGCTTCCTTTGGTGTTTTGGCATCTCGAATGTGCTCCAACATTTCTTCTTCAATTGTGGTTTTTAAAGCAAACATCGTTTTCCCTGCTTTAATCTTTCACTTTCGCAAGACATCTTCTGTCGTTAGTTGTATAACTTCACTACCACCAACAGTCTCCTAAAGGTCTTGACCTTGTAGGTAAGACTCCATACATGTTGCCCATGTGTTATAGTTTTTGTTGTTAAGCTTCTTGATTCCTCCGACTACTTGAAGGTCACCCATCATATCGATATGATTTTGACTATACCGAACAAGCTTGATTAACAAAATTTCATTGTGTCAAACTTCTCACAACTCAAGATAGCTCTTCTAAGAACGATATCTGATTGTCCCTCTCTGATACCAATCTTTAAGAATGAATAATAATTTAACTTATTTTCTGATGTGGAGGATCCACTTATTAGTGGCAACCATAGAGCATACGATAAGTAAATATTAACACTCAAGTTAGACTTTGATACCAATTGTTGAGAAAAAATTTAGAAAACATAACTATAAATTAAATATCTCAAAGAAGAAATTCACTCAAAATTTGGAGACACAACAAAAACTTCACTAAACTAGAAATATTCAAAGAAAGCTTTCAACTCTCACAAATACTCAAGACTTGTAGTCTTCACTCTTGGATAGTTTAAACCTTGGAAGTGTGCCTATTTATACGCTCAAAGTTTAATCCACACCATACATTTGTTCAAATCTTCACCATACATTTGTTCAAATCTTTGGTATGGTAGGTATACCTAATGTGCAATTAATTTTTCAACAAATTAGGTGAAGATTTGTGTACCTAATATTTGTTTAATTTTTCAACACAATAAACTTAATTTTTCAACAAATTAATGGTAGGTGTACCTAATATTTGAACAAATTATTTTGACGTTAATTCTTAATATTTGTACCCTCTCTTTCACAACTAGGAATCTATCGAAGTAATTGAACTACGCAGATGGTGTAAGAACAACGGTGGAGAACATTTACTCGATTTTTATCACTCGACTTTGAAGGAATGCATATTTGTCATCAATTCAATTCACAACAACAGTTTAGCTCATCTCAGGCAATATGTAACGACCATTTAGTGAAAGAGAAAAAGGAGCACTATTGCTACAATGGAGCTTACAACAGCATATTAATATTTATTTATTGTAATATGCACTGTTTAGCTGTGGAGGGAATTTTAGTTAGTTTGTTAGTGGTGTCTCCTTCTTTTCCATTACAGCTTGTATATAAGCAAAGTTAGCTTTGTATTTCAAGCAAGTAATGAAATCATTTTCTTCAATATAGTTTTCCTCTCTTGAATGAGCAATTATTTTCTTGTTGATACTTGAATACGGTATCAGAGCAGTTTTTCTGATTTTTGTTTTGGATCTTTATTATCTTTTGCCTTTATATTGTGGAATTGATAATCGATTCGAGGTACTGATTGTAAGAAAGCATGGATGATAGTAAAAGAAGCTCCGATAGAAGGTTAGAGATGAACATTGGAGATCCTTTGCATGTTCAATCATCTAATAGTCTAGGTATGTTGCTTGTATCGAATTTGTTGAATGGAAACAACTACCTCTCATGAAGACATTCGATTATCATATAAGGATGAAGCATATTGATGTTCAATATCATTTTGTACAGAAATTTCTTGAAGATTGTAGGATACTACTTCAGAAGATTCTAACTGCTGAAAATCCCGCAGATATGGCAACAAAAGTTGTGACAGGTATCAAGTTTCAACATTGTTTAGACTTGATAAATGTACTCAAAATTTGAAATTAAGCGCTTTAAAGCGCATTTAGAGACATTACTAAAATTTGTAAAGAGAATGTTTGTTTGGAATTGTGAGATCACCAAGGTGGAGATTTGTTGAAATGTGGCAATCCCACATCGGAGAGATATTCCTTTTCCACAATAGCATTAGCCTATAAAAAGGCTTCATCTCCCTCTTAACAATTCATCCCAAATACCAATCCCTCTACTTCTAAGATTGGTTGTATTTTCTCTCTCTCTTTTAATATTTCATTTTGTAATATTTATTTGAAATAGTAGAATATTATTTTAGTAGTGTCCGAGGATATAGGCATAATTGGCCGAACCTCGTTAAATTCTGGTGTTCTATTTATTGTCTATTTAATAGTTATTGTCGGGTCATTTACTTTTGTAATATATTATGCTTCAAATTATCTGAGAAAAATTTTGTCACCAAGACTCTAAGAGTCTAAGGAAGTTAGCTTTTAAGGGATACCATTTGTGACTCCACCAACTACCTGAAAATTTTTTTTGTATTAATTTTTGACACAATTATTCACTTTGGTGGAAACTAATCCGATTTCCATAACATACAACACTCCAAATATTTTTCTTCCACTAATAAAAATTAATTGATATAAAAAGCGAGTTTTCCTTAGATACAGACTATAAATAATACAATAATTTTGAGATAAACCCAAAAATAGTGGCACACAAGTATTTTCTAAAAATATCCCAAAATATTTTCCGCACTATTTTTGTCACTCCCTAATTTTTGGAAAAATTCCACAAGTCTTAACTCTTTTTCAAATTCTCTCAAATGAATTGAGATTTTTGTAATTCAAATGAAAGGAGATTTGCCTATTTATAGGCAAAATATTCAGTGTGAATACAAATCAAAAAAATTAAAAATATTGGCTAGAGAAATTCAATTCAAAATTGAATTGCCACAACTTTTGACTTTTTTTTAATATGTGGTGGGACTCATACCAATTTTTTTTCAAAAATTTAGGCTGACATAACAAATCCTCCAACAATGTGGGGGCTCCACCATTCTAGCAACTAATGGATAGTATTTAAAATACAATCTTGGTAGAATTTTCGTTAATATGTCTTATCCATTTTCTTCTGTATAGATTTTCTCAAGCTGTAGTAGCTTCGTCTCCATCACATCTCTGATCAAGTGATATCTCACATCAATATTTTTGATCTTGAGTGAAAGTAGGCATTCTTTCCAATATGGATAGCATTCTGACTATCACAAAACAATTGATATTTGTCTTGCTGCAATCCAAGTTCTTTCAAGAATTTCCTCATCCATAGTAACTCTTTACACGCTTTTGTTGCTGCAATAAATTTTGCTTCAGTTGTAGATAGTGCAATACACTTTTGTAACTTCGATTTCCATGACACAGCTCCCCTTGCTAAAGTGATCAGGTAACCTGATGTTGACTTTATGGATTCAACATCGCCAGCCATATCCGCATCTGTGTATCCAACCAATACAGGTTTGGTATCTCCAAAATATAAATATATTTTTGAATTACCTCGAAGATACCTGAAAATCCACTTTACTGCAGTCCAATGTTCCTTCCCAGGAATTGAAAGGAATATGCTCACTACTCCAACTGCATGAGTGATATCAGGTCATGTACACAACATAGCATACATCAAACTTACAACTGCTAAAGCATATGAAATTTTGTCAATCTCATCTTTCTCCTTACCTGTAGAATGGCTCTATTTGGAGCTCAGCTTAAAGTGATTAACAAGAGGACAACTAACCATTTTAGCTTGGTCCATTTGAAATCTCTGAAGTACTTTTTCAATGTACTTCTCTTGTGACAACCATAATTTCATTGCATCTCTATCTTTGATAATCTTCATGCCAAGAATCTACTTTGTTGGCCTTAAGTCTTTCATAGTAAAAGACTTGCTCAATTATTCTTTCAAGTTGTTAATTCTGGAAACATTCCGGCCAACAATCAGCATGTCATCCACATATAACAGCAGAATGATGAAATCTTCATCAGAGAATTTCTATACAAAAACACAATGGTCTAAAGTAGTCTTATAGTATCATTGCTTCTCCATAACAAACTTAAACTTATTGTACTATTGTCTCGGTGCTTGCTTCAAGCCGTAAAGACTTTTCTTCAATGTGCAAACATATTCCTCATTCTCTTTATGTTTGAAACCCTTTGGTTGCTCCATGTATATCTCTTCTTCCAAATCATCATGTAGGAAGGCAATTTTGACTTCCATTTTCTCAACCTCCAGGTAAGACTTGCTGCTAACCCCAACACTGTATGGATGGATGTCATTTTCACAACTGGTGAGAAAATTTCATCAAAGTCGATTCCTTTTTTTTTTTGACTGAATCCTTTGATGACCAATTTGGCTTTGAATCTCGGATGAGAACTGTTCTTTTCATGCTTGATTTTGAACACCTATTTATTTTTCAAAGCTCGGCTTCACCAGTTCAAAAGTCTTGTTCTCATGCAAGGATTTCATTTCATCTTGCATGGCTTCAATCCATTTATGTCTGTGCTCATCAATCATAGCTTCTTTAAAGTTTTCTGGTTCTCCCCCATTAGTGAGTAACACATACTCATTTTGTGGATACCTTAAAGAAGGTTGTCTTGCTCTATTGCTCATTCTCACAGGAACTAGGGAATGCACAGGTGATGGTTGATGATGAACATCATCATCTTTAGCATCATCTTCCAGATTGTCAATGAGAGCATTATTTTCTTCAGGTAGATCAACATGATCTTCATCCCCAACTTATATTGGCACCGGTATTAGAGGAATCAATTCTAAATCTGTTGAGTCCCCATTGAAATCAAGAACATCTTTCTTTGTCCTGACAATATCTTCAATGGTCTACTTCTCAACGAAAATAATATCATGACTTCTGATAAGTTTCTTTTCCACCATTGTCTATTCATATACATTTTAATTTCTTTCCAGTCTGTCTTTCAATTGAGACATAAAATTCTTTAAAGACATTTAGCATATGATCTTTTGTCTTTAAAGTATATACTCATGTCTTTCTCGAATGGTCATTAATGAAAGTCACAAAGTACTAAGCATCACCTAGTGACTTTGGCATTGACCCACATAAATCTGAACGAACCAGATCTAACACATTCTTCATTCTAGAAGGAGGGAAACTCTTAAAAGCAATTCTATTTTGCTTTTCTACTAAACAGTTAGCACATTTCTCTAGATGCACTTCATCCATTCCAAGCAACATCTTCCTTCTGACAAGGGTAGTCATCCCTTTCTCACTCATGTGGCTGAGTCATCTGTGCCATAATTCAATAGCATTGTCCTTCTCCACATCACTTACAGTATTGTTGGAGAGCTTCGCATGCATCAAATACAAGGTAACATGCCTTGTGCCTCTAGCCACCACCATGTAACCTTTGGTAAACTTCCATTGGTTATTTGAGAAGGTACTACAAAAACCTCCATCATCGAGTCTTCCTGCAGAGATCAAATTCAGACGAATATCTGGAATATGTTTGACATCTCTTAGGACTAATCTGGTACCATTCACAAACTCCACACCAACATCTCCTCTACCAACAACTTTTGACAGATTATCATTTTCTATCTTCACAGCGCCAAAATCTCCTGCTGTATAGGATGAGAAGAATTCCTTCTGAAATGTGACATGAATGGTAGCACCACTATCAATTACCCAACTGGTCTCATGGGATGTGAAATTGATAGTATCATCACAAACGACATTGAATTCGTTTATGGTATTTGTTATGTCATCATCACTGTTGTCATCTTGTTTTACTTCATTGCTTTTCTAGTCCTTTTTGAACTTCTGCAGTATTTCTTGATATTCAATATTGCCATATTTGTTTGATTTTTCTTTGCTCTTTTCTCTAAACATTTGTTATCTAGACTGACTCATTCTTCTGTAGTCAGTAACCAGAACATCTGATTGTGATGAAGAAGATGAGTTTTGTGATCTCCTTCTCATTTCTTCATTCAAGATATTGCTTTTTACAAACTCCATATTGACTACACCGTTAGGTGCAGTGCTAGTAATTAAAATCTTCAAAGTCTCCCATGACTCTGGCAGAGAGCCTAATACTAGCAGAGCAAATACTTCATCATCCAGCTTTATGCTCATTTTGGATAGCCAGTCTATGATCTCTTGCATCTTATTCAGATGATTTGCTATGGAAGTCCCTTCTTTATACTTTGACTGCGTCAATTTTGTCAAATAAAATATTTTATTTTTACCAGTTTTTTATGCGTCAAAATGTTAAGCTTCTCATGCCCGGACCCATAGTGTACGGGTATGAGTCTCATTGCAAATGTGGTTGTACACATTGTCTTCGACAAATTGTCGAATGTAATGCACAACTACTCGTATTCAAACTCCCACTTCTCATCTGTCTTGCCTTCGGGTGTAGTTGTAATAAACACCGGCAGATGCATTTTCATCACAAATAGGAGATCTTTCATTTTGCTTCTCCGTATGTGGTAATTTGTATTATTTAAGTCGATCATCTTGGTGCCTTTTATCTCCATTTTTTTTTAAAAATGAGACTCCTTCAGCTAACAATAAACTAATAAAATTTTTTCTGATGTGGAAGATCAGTCAATGCTGCAACCACAGAGCTTACTAAGAATTTTATAAGACTGACATGTTGGCTCTGATGCCACTTGTTGGGCACAACGGATAAAATAACACAAATAAATATGAAATAAAATTATCGGCAAAAATAATACCGACAATTTAATGTGGTTCACCCTTCAATTTGGGCTACATCCACGGACAACACTCCGAATATTTTTATTCCACTAATAAAAATTAATGGGTACAAAGAGAGAATCTTCCCTAGACATAGGTTAGAGGTAATACAACAATTTTGAGATAAACCGAAAAATAGTGACACACAAGTGTTTTCTAAAAATATCTCAAAATATTTTTCCTACTATTTTTGTCATTCCCTAATTTTTGGAAATATTTCAAAAGTCTAACTCTGTTTCAAATTATCTCAAATGAATTGAGATTGTTATAATTCAAATGAAATGAGATCTTCCTATTTATAGTCAAAATATTCAGTGTGAATAAAAATGAAAAAAAGTCAAAAATATTTACCGAAAGAATGCAATTCAAAATTGAATTGCCGAATTTTTGATTTTTTTTAATATGTGGTGGGATCCACATGTGAAGTGACCCATACCAATACTTTTTAAAAATTTCGGCTGATTGCGATTATAAAGTCCCATTGCCTCCGACTGATTCCGGCGACAAATTGTCTTCAACTGACTTTCCTCATAAAGTGAGAGGGCGAATAAAAATAAAAGCCTTTTACCCAGTAACACGACCTGTCTATATTAAACAAAACAATTCAAAAACACAAGACAAACAAGGAATATCCAATTCAGACTCCCGGCAACCGTGTTGGAGGTTTTGATCCAAATTACTCTAAAACTTCGTAAAATTAATGAATCATTTACTTGATTCCTATCGGATCAATTTGCAGTTCTTTTTCTATTAATTATTAACATCTTGTCTTGGTCAAGGCAATAAAATTTCAACAACAGTACATGTGCTTTTGGAAGCAAAAGTATGCTTGTTTTCAATCATGTCATTCTTAAATTGCTTCTTCATTACGAAACTGAATTTGCAAATTGCACGTTTACTGATGAGGGGAAGATTTTACTCAAATATGAGCTTAATTGGAAAACAATAAATATAGAGCAAGTGTCATGTGGATAGAAATTAATTTATACAACTTGCATTTCTATTAGATGAAGATATGCAGGCGTGGTAAGATTAAGAGGACAAATTAATTAATTAGGGGTGGGAACACATCATTAATTAATACATACTCAGCTGGAATAGTTACAAATGAATTACCATTAGAGAAGCAATTAAGTGCCGTAAATGAGGGGAAAAAAAAGACAATTTCAAAGCATTCAAACAGGCAAACAAGGCCTTAAGAAATACTTCCTCCACTGAAAGACTGATAAATGATCAGTAAAATATTTATTCTTCGATTTGATACATCACAAAACTAAAAGGGTACATTTTTCTTGGTCAAACAAACTGCCGAAACAGACTATTGGGGAGGCTTGAAGTATCCAAAGACAGAAAAAAAGGACTGAATGATGGTAAGAATAAGGAGGATTAGAGCTGCTAAAGCAGACATGAATGTCCATGGACTTCCAAAATAATTATACTTAAATCCTGCCCATCTAACATGCCAAACATTTCTATAGTACTCATCTACATCTTTAAACACCTTACTCAGATACGTCTCTTCAATATCAAATGAAATATCCCTTCCCACCTCATTAAAGAACTTTACAACTTCTTTATCAGTTCCAAAGAAGTTCTCAATAATTCTTTGGTCTCGCAAGTATCCAGCATCTAGACTAGTGTTGATGAGGCAGCCCATGAAGATCACATAAGATGTGAAGTGCTTGGAGCAATGGTTAAAACACTGTTCGAATGCTAAGCAATTTAGTAAGAAAGAACTTGTTATATCACCTGTAACCAAGCGCGGCATTTCAAGAACTCCATCTTCTCTAAATCTTACGTCCAAGAAGCTGTCTGTACCTTGTCTTTCCTCGAACTCGATCCCAGCTTCCCGTAGTTTCTCCACAGGTTGAGTCAATCGAAATATATCGCCGCTGACACCCGATTTCTCTTCTAATTTGGAAGAAGGTGGAATAAAAGTCGATCGATAAAAATCGAGTAAATGTTCTCCACCGCTGTTCTTATACCTTCTGCGTAGTTCAATTACTTCAACAGATCTTGACAACGAATAATTGCATAATCCCAGGATGAGTTCCTGCAAGGAGGGGACTTCCATGAAATTTTGAATAGATATTTTATACAGAGTTTGAAGAACAAAGAAAGGAATTTGGTTCTCTAGCCTCAAAAGATCCCTTGTCAAGGAAGGCAATATCCATGGCAAATTGAATATGGGATCATCGGGTTCAGTGGTGATTATTGTTTCTACTACACAGAGAAGCTCGATGATGAAGCAGCCATCAAGAATCATCATTTCAATCAAGTCATGGGTATCATATTTATCAAGATTTTCAGAGTAGCAAGCCCTTATCTCCTTCTCATGGATGGCCAAGGCCTTGAAGAAATCATCGAGACCGTTATCGAAGCCTTGTAGTCGACCAAGAGCAATACCGAGAATTCGCCATTTGTGTTCTTGTATCATCTGGAGACTTTCTTGGCCATGGTGGTAAGGACCAATGGAAACTATTTCGGGTACAAAGGAAGTGGGGTGAAATTTCATAATGCCCTGAGGAGCTCGAAAGATTGAACAAGATCTCCGAGCGGCAGTGCTGTTCAGCAACTTGGGCTCTTTTCTTGTTCTTTCTTGCATTGAACTTAATCGTTCCTTGTATTTAGCTTCTGGGACGATGATAATTTGTAGAGGAAGTGATTCTCCTTCATACTCTTGGTTTTGGTTGCCGATCGCAGGGGAATTTGACATTTTCTCCTCCATCAGCTATACTAACCACTGCAGAAATGATGGTGATGATCAATTTTCCACGAAAGGATATAATTAACCACGCAATTCACAGAGAAAAGCAGTAAATGGATTACTTAATTTACTATTTGTTTTGAGAAAATGATGGGGCGGATTTAATGCCATGACCCTTCACTCCATATATAATCTTGAGAAATGGTTCAATCAAATAAATAAATAAATAAATAAATCACGTTAGAATATATATATATATATATATATATATATATATATATATATATATATATAATGACAAGCACTTGTGTATAAACAAGCACATATAATTTGTCTAAGTTAAGATCAACTAAAATATATAAATGTAAAATTTGTATTGTTGGATTTTAATATCTATATCAACGGATGCGTTGAAGAGAAAAAATTATTATAGAAAAAGATTCGAATTACAATTTAAAAAATATTAATTCTTGTTTGTTTTTTAAAAGCACACAATCCAAAATGAATGAAGATTATATATTTATATTGGTCATTGCCCATAAAAATTCATATATAAATGAGTATCCATAATTACATGTTAATACATGAAACTTACTTTCCCTTGTATACCAGTTTTTAAGACCGGAGCTATTTTACTATGTTACTTTATTTTTTATTTGCCAAATACAACACGACCATTGGAATTGATACCATCACTGTAATTTAGAAAGAAATTAAGTATGAATGAATATCAAAATAATATATAGATAGATGCCAATTTTGTGAAGTAAAAATGGGAAAGAGATAGTAATGTCATACAGAATCAATGGACTCATGGCACATTAACCCCCCATGATGCATTTTTTTACATTTTTTTTTAGAAGGTTTACAATTATATATATATATATATATATATATATATATATATATATATATATATATATATATATATATATATATATTGTGTTGGTGTTCATTGCCACCAGACAATCATTTTTAAAAAATTTAATTATAAATGAAATTTGGTAAGCACATATCTGTCCGCCTCCCCCACTTTGTTGAATAAAACTACTATAAAAAATCCATGAGACTTGGTAAATTTGTTATATACCAATTAAATTGCTTAATGACGTGATCTAATTACAATAGCAACATAATCTAATCTTTATTGCTTTAGATCCATAATATTGCTAGTATAATATATATTAATTAATTGATAATCTTTCAGAACATGCAGTATATATTTTTAATATATTTCTCAATTATTCACCGACGTTGACTCCAGAACAAAAAAATTCTAAAAAAAATGACAGCCATCTCAAGAAAGGAAACAACAACTTTATCCCTAATTAACTTATCATTAAAAAAAAAGAATAATCTTTATTAATATTTTTGTCAAGTTGTTTAATGCAGCCAATATATATATATATATATATATATATATATATATATTTCATTAAAACACATTTTCCTAAAGATTATAGGATTAT